>JAYMTA010000031.1:0-69266 GCA_036897625.1 Pelargonium cotyledonis
GGGGAGCATCTTTCACCATGAGCGCATAAAGCATTTCACAGCAAAAACAATAACATGGAGAAGCAATTGTAGCAATACCTTGGTTGCAAGCTTAAATTTTGCCCAACAGTCTTGGCTATAGTAATCCACATTCAAATTTGATAGCTTCCATGAGCTCAGGTGACACAGCGGGTCGAGGTTCTTTCTCTTTGCTTACTGCTGGTCTTTTCTTAACAACTCTTTGATTATTCTTATTAATGTAGTGTGGTTCGTCATCTGCTCCCCAGCCCCTGTAAAGTATCACTTTACTAGGCTCCTGGGAGACTAGAACTGCACCTGTTGCTTGCTATAAATAATGGGAGGAAAGACACAGTTAGCCAATACACTGAAGCTAATTCCAAATTAAGATTGATTGTTTCCAGACAACAGACCTCCAGCTTAAAAACAACCTCCTGGATAGAAGTCCCTTTGGCTCTGCCTTTGACACTCACTATAGCAAGAGGGTGCTTTTTGAAATGCTCCTTGATTGTTTTTGCCACACCTGTGACAACGTTGCTTCTCCCTAACAAATGACCGAAGCACAAATACAAAAAAGTTAATGAGTTCATATGTTTCATATGTTGAAAGTACACTCCGTATTAAGGTAGGTCCAATTTGGGAGCGTAGGTTAAAGAGGTGTAAGAGAAATAGGACATATTCCAAGGAAGTCCATGACTTTCTCAACACAAGGTATCTTGAGTCCTCAATTGAAAATTTAAAAATAGATGAAAGTACACTCCATATTAAGGTTGACAGCTCTAATTACTAGCTCTAATAGTAAGCAACCAAAGAATCATTGCAAACCTTTAATGCAAGAGACCATCTTGCAAGTGAAAATCAAGCAAATAGAGCAGAGAAGGCTAAACTCTCTGAGCCTTGAGACAAGTAACTTTTACTAATTCCCCCTCCCCAACTCATATTAACAGTAAGATAAACAAAAATGAGAGATGCTGGAAAACCATAAAAGGAACGAATCATCACCTACTGCAAGCACTGGGCGCTTTCTCGTCTTGAGGGCTTGCTTTCGCAGAAGAAGCCTTTCTCTATTAGAGAGATGTATGCGTCCAGAATGCAGCTTCTTTGCCTCGTTTTGTGCAACTTTTTTGAATGACGATTCCAAATCAGGTTGCACTGATTCAGCAGATGACCACATTGCTTTGTTATCAGAAGCACAAAGCCTGGCAGCAGAAGAGCTCACTGGTTCAATTGATGACCATGTTCTTTCATCCTAAGAAACACAGTAATCAGCATCAGAAGAGCATCTTGTTCCTTATAGTTATAACTATAATCTAAATGAGCTATACTAAGTATTAGAAGAAAAACAATATCATCAAACATATATAGAAGAAATTCTAGACACTACCTTATGTTTATCAGGGCCAGATGCTGTGTCACAAGAACTTTTGCCATTAATATTTGTGAATTTACTTTCAGGGTTTTCGTTGGTTGCTGATTCAAAAGGCGACGTCAATTCCATGTTGCCAGTCTCATTCCCATCATTTTGTGAAGAGTAACCAATCAGTTTATACTTTTCAGATGCTTGTAGACTGTCAGCTACAGTGTCCATGTCATCATTTATGTTTATGGAAGTTGAAGCAACTCCATATTTGTCTCCAACCTAAAATAATCATGTCAGATACTATTCAGATGTCACTTGTGGGGGTGACCAGTGGCAGTAAAGATTAAACTAAAAACAACTTTGGATGTCATTTGCGAAGAAAACAATTAATATATCACAAAAATTGTAACAAATATGAAGTCATATAAAGACATTCAAGAGCATATGCATAGGATATACCCATCATCTTTTTAATGGTTTCGAATGCATTTGCATTGTGTTTGCAGCAAGCTAGGTGCATTACTTTTACATATAAATTGAAAAACATCCCCAAAATACTTGAAGTGCAAATACATAATTTGAGTACAATTATTTCAGTAAGTGTTCACTTTTGAAAGTACATTTTTCTTACCTCTGCATTCTCTTCGAGGGAAACAGAAATTGAGGAATGTGGACAATCACTGGACTTGAGTACAGATGCTGAACTCGCAAAATTGGTCGTTTCCAACGCATGCAACTCATCTTTGACCTAAATTATGACAGTAATGCAATTGAGCTTGAGATTACGAATTTACTTCCTCATAATGATTTCAGTTAGTGATCACTTTTGAAAGTATATTTTTCTTACCTCAGCATTCTCTTTGAGGGAAACAGATATTGAGGGTTGTGGACAATCACTGGACTTGAGTTCAGATGCTGAACTCGCAAAACTGATAGTTTCCAAAACATTCATCTCTTCTTTGACCTAAATTATGACAGTAATGTAATTGAGCTTGAGATTATGAATTTACTTCCTCATAATGATTATAGAATCAAGAGCTTTACAAGAAAACCAACCGATTGAGTTCTCGACTCATTAACTGAAAGCATACTGCTTACCTCCTGGTCTTTAACCTGGAGTATGATAGTACAGTAAATTAGTTCTATATAGTTAGGAAGTTTGTCTAGAAATAACGGCAAATTCAGAAAATGGGAAGAAAATTAACTCACCAGCTGAAATTTTAACTCATCTATGTGTCTGTTGAGCTTCAAAACATGAAGTTTCAAAGACTGGCACAAAAGTAATAAACAGAATAAGATGCTGAAGCGAATAACATAACTGGTAAAGTATTCAAATGAACTGAAGTATTGAATAGGTTCTCTCAAATAACCAAATCCAAATGACATGGCATGATCATCCACTGTAGCTCCCCTCATTTTACAGGTCATGACCACAACGGAAAGCAGAAATCTAGCTAAATCAAGCAACCCTAATCATCAACAGGGCAGAGGTGAGGCAGGGCCCAAGAGTGTCCTGCCTACCTTCAAATTCAATCTTACAGGCACACGCCAGACCAGATCATTGTCTAATATTTGACCTTAGGACAGTTAAGATACTCCCTTAAAAATAACAATCTCAGTTTAATATTCCATATTTTGTTTTCCACTTGATCACATCTCAAAGTGAGTTTCTTTTAGTAGTTGTCTTCAAATTTTATCTTATGTGAGAAATTGTACCATTATTAGTATTACAATGGCTTTTATAGCTATTGCTTCAAGGTGCTGTGGCTATTAAATATTGATCCTCTGGATACTTTATTATATGATTTTGGACCACAGCTTAATGGGTATTCAGCTGTATTCAGTTAGCCAAACTACTTTCCTTTTTCTTTTTCTTTTTTTTTTTTGAATCTAGCCAAACTATTTTCATTGTTACGCTCTAGTATTAGTCTATTAGATTTAAGTTTTGTAATTCATCTTATTTTTTGTTTTCCCCCCTTAAAAAATATCATTAGTGTTTATCAAATAAACTTCTTTTTGATAATAACTTCAACTGAAGCAGAAATTAATATTTCAAACTTTAGAACTTCCAAGCCAGCCTTATTAATTAAAAGAAATCAAACATGGTTTTACAAGTAGTTTTATATAATTGTCGGAAGCAATATAAAGTTGTTAGAAATTATTTGTATCTCACAATCATGGATGATGAAGAGATTTACTATCTCTGTTAATAATATCCAAGTATGAAGTGTGAACTGATGAAAGCTACTCTGTTTTTATTTAAACTGTAGTTTATATTTACATAATTTTTGGCCCCACCTATATAAATTTCCTGCCTGCGTCCATAATCATAGTACATGGTATCATCTGTAATTTCAAATTTCAATTGTATTTGACAAGTCAACTTAAACTAATGGGATTGTGTTACTTGATCCTCACTTTAGTCCCTTCTTGTAAGTTGGTGAATTTCATTTGAGATCGGGAGACTATCAGCAAATCATGCAGATATACATTTCTGTGCGTGTATGTAAAAACAAATTAATCTTACCTGTCGACCAGCAAATCATGCAGATATACATATCTGTGCGTGTATGTAAAAACAAGTTAATCTTACCTGTCGACGCTGCGCTTCAATATGGCGTTTCAAGGCTGCCTTTTTGTTTAGGAGAGTTTTCGGTCTCAAACTAGTAGGACGCACATAATTTTTTCCACGATACACAATTATTGTGTAACCCTTACTAGCTCTCTCCACTGCCACCAAAATCCCACCACTTTCTGCTTCTAAGGTCTGTGCTACTTGATAAGCGTCTTCAATGCTTTTCTCATTACACAGTAGCTTTACAAGCTCCCGATACTTCCAGTGAAGATGCATATTTTCAATTGTTCCATCAAAAACCCCTCGTCTACCTGAGCATGGAAAGATAAATTCTTATCAGGGGCTGTCCAGTAATCAGATGTTCAACTGGTTTTTCAAAGTTTATTCAGTTTATTCTTGAGGGAGGAAGATATTATGGACCAGAATACGGAAAACCTTGCACAAAGAAAAAAAACTCACCCAACAGTAGGAAAGGCTTCATTCTCAGGCCAACCTTCCTTAGCATATATCTTTCTTCTTCTGTTATTCCTTCTTTATCCACTTCAGGTTGCTGAGCAGTCTGAGCGTTTTCCAGCTCTTCTAGAAGTTTCTCTGCCTTAGCTTTCTTTTCTTCTGCCTGTTGTGAGAAACAATTGTTGTGCAACATAAATAAGAGTTGAACAAAACGCCAACTGAAGCATCTTATAAAATCATACCATTGATAACTTGAAGCTAATCTTCTTAAGAGCTGCCTCAGAGGCCATTTTCTTTCTTTGAAGGAACCTTTCCTGCTCATTAACCCCATCAAATATATCATCAGAATCATGCCCTACAGTTGCAAGTTCATGGTCCTCAGCAGCCGCCAGAGGTGTACTATTTGCTGTCGTTCGTTTTTCCCAATGAATTCCAGATCTTCTACGCTCTTCTATAGCAGATGAGACTGCAGAAGGTAGGAAATCTTTTCCCCTATATAGGACAATAAATTCCTTGTCCCGGTGAATCATAGTTCCTCCAGTCAGCCACTGCAACAATATATTTTCCCAATGAATATCTCTTCTGTATATGCTGATAAAGAAGGGCACATCAGCAAAACATGATAAACAGCTCTTACATGATGAGTTCATATACTAAAATTATATGACAGGCACTCCCTCCATTCCTATCTGTATAAAGATTATCATCTTAAATAGAGATTTGAAACGAGAATACTACTATTCCAACATTTTATAGTTTCCACTAAAAAAATGTCATAGGCCCTTTGACATATGCAATCATGCATAGGTATTGAGGCTATAAAAGCTATAGAGTCACAAGCTGCGACGATATTTAAAAACTCATGATTAGCAAACTTTGTGAGGGGCTTTATCACCCACTTCAACACAAACATGTGAAGAAAAAACATAAAAATAGATGACTAGTATAGATAGATGCCAACCTGTAACTCCTCAACCATTATCTTACTGTTAGTATTCTGTACACCTCTCTTGACAGCAATCTTTGCAATCTCACATTTTTCCCAAAGCTTGACAATAGAAGCAGCCAGCCCTTGAAGTTTCCTATTTCTACCTGTTACAAAGAGTAAAGCAAGTGAAGAGGTGCTATTAACAAGAGTAAAGCAATGGAGTGATCAGTTATCAAGCTCACCTAAAGCAAAATGACATGGCAAGGGTCGGCCAAGTCTCCTTAAAGTGGTCATTTCGTCATTTGTAAGTTTAGGCTGTATACCATATGGAAGAAGGCGGAAGGGTCTCCTGTACCCAGGAACAACAGCAGGTAAGAGGTCACCATCAACAGGCAGTGGTTCGTATCCCCACCAATCATTAAAACGAGGGCCCAGTCCGTCTAATAAACGGTCAGCTTCTTCTGTAAGCTGTGCCTCCCCAGGTAGTTGAAATCTTACTCTATTTTGAAGGCCAACACCTTCTATCAGTGCTGGATTAACCATTTTGTTGGTCGAGCTTTCCCCGGCAGGTTCTACACCATCAACGCCAGATGAGCAGTTCCCCATGTCATTACCTTCTGTTTGAGAATCTGACAATGTATTATGAGGAGATCCACTTGTTGAAACTTCATCAGACAAGAAGTATGGATACTTATAATTGGTCCCCCGGTACAAAATTACTTTACTTCCAGATCTCCAAACAACCAAACCTCCCGTCTTCCTCTGAAAATGTCATAATACAATTGAACATTACGACAAGCAGCGCATAATTGAGATTACATGTCAGAGCTGATACTGTAAACTATATATGACCAACATGTCTAGTGATTAACCAACATTATATTCAAATTGATCAAAGCATCTCTCATCTTAAGTGAGGCCAATTCAAGGCTACAAAAACAAGTCATAGATGCAGTCATGTGGATTTGAGATCATCCTTTGTAGAGATAGAATTGTTTGAACTAATAACAATTACCGGGTTTGGGCGAAGTGATTCATTATATATATTCAAGTTTCGATATATTTTTTTTTTCCAATTCAATTTATATAACAAATTAAATGCACAACAGCAGCAACAAATCACAGTGGGTTTAGTCTCAAAAACATTGATTTAACACATTGCACAATCATAATTCAAAAGGCAAATAGCCAAACCTCCAACAAATCATGAGTCCTCTTCATGTTCATCTTAACAAAATCCTCACAGACTATCTTCACGACCTCTGACCTTATCCACCTCTCATGAATACCGTTCACAATTCTCTCCGTGACCCCAGCTTTCCCAATCTTCAATTTCTTCCTCAGCCCAAACCCAAGGGTCCTCAGCCTACTCAGCTCCTCCGGGGCCAAAGTCAGCTCCGCCAGAGTCGGCACCTTCTCCACCTTCTTCTTAACCAGCCCCTTCTGCAACTTCTTCGGCTGCTTCGTCTCGTTCCTCAACTCATTAAACCTCGTAATCACATTGCCCGAGCCGGGAGCAGGTACAGGGTTGTAGGGGGTGCTCCAGCTGGTGTCTAGCGAGTGGCCGACCTGGCGCTGGGGCAATTGGGTCGGCAAGGGGACGGAGATTTCTCCGGCGGAGTCCTTGCGGGGCTGGGGCTTGGGAGGCTCGTTATCGTCGGTGAAGCCGAGGCTGCGGAGCTTTTCGGCAATGCGCTGGATGGCGGTTTTGGGGAGGGTGTTGGCGTCGGCGGCGGAGCAGCGGATGGGGGTTTTGTAAGGTTTGGGGTTTTGGGAACGGAGGGTTTGAGGAGATGGGAAGAAGGAGGAGAGAGATGGGTCTGAAGGTAGAGCTCTTGGCGGGAGAGAAGAGGTAGTTAGGTGAAGCAACATTTCATGGAGTTTCGCAGCTCCAAACCAGGCTCGGAGTCGGAGTCGGAGTCGGAGACAGTGAGCGTTAACGCATTGCTTTGCCTAATCCATTCCATTCTCGTCACGTGATTCGCGCTTGATATTTGTCCCTCTCTTCTTTCTCTTTCCCGTGGCAGTAGAAGAACTCCATGTCAGCATGAACGCCGCATCATCTCATCCATGTCAGCTCGAGCGTCACGTCATCCGTCCACGTTAGTTAGGGCTCCATGTCACATACTATATTTTTGCTGAGGGTTTGAAATTAATTGTCATTTTTAAATTGATCTTTGTTATTGACTATTCGTACACCATGTGGGAATTAATGCCAACTAAAATTTTACTTGAGTTGAACTTTTTTTTTACGCATGTTTTAAAATGGTTCGCTAGCAAAGCGAAAACGAACTTATAAGTGGAAAAAGTATTGAAGTATAGATATTAAATATTTAAGTAAATCTTTAGCTATGAATTTAAATTTTTAGTTAAGTTGACTTTTTTATATATAATCAAAGTAATGCAAAATGTTTATAGGTACAAGAAGCACGATTCACATGCAAAACAATAATGAGTTTAAAATAATATTGACTCTTCGACTATCAATTTAAGCATTCAATTTATAAGTCATACACATCTTCAGTTAGAGTATAAAAGTAATATTGAATTTTCAACTATTATCTCAAGATTTCAGTTAAGTTGATTCTTTACATTATATAAGAGTATTGGTGACAATATGTCTTTTGCACGTGAGCAGACGTGTTAGAATACAAAACTAATATTAGGTATTCAACTATTAATTTAAACTTTTAGTTGAGATGATCTTTTAGATCATCGTAAACTTTTAAACAAGAGAGGATTTTAATTTTGAGAAGTGAGCTAAAGAAAAGAATACATTACAATGCACAAAGTGGAGAAAGAGTTGTTAAAAAAAAAAAAAAAAAACTAGTTGAGCTACACAATAGTGAGTAGCTCTTCCCCTTAAACCCCACCTCATCCCACGCGACGCAATGAGATTTGAACCACAACCTCTCACATTGAGATGATTACAGAAAGGATATACATTCATAAGTTGACAGTTGTTCGATTGATTACAAAAGAATATAGCTCCATACTTCCATTATACACATGAGTGCCTGATTTACAATGGAGTCACAAGACCACCATACACAAACTAGTATACTACACACATGAAATGAGGGCAGCTGGGCATTCACATGAAGAGATCAATATGGTTACAGTTGATGGTTAATACCCACAATTGGGAAGAAGAAGAAGAAGAAGAAGAAGAAGAAACAAAATGAATCAGCAAACATAGAATAAACACTTGGATGGGAAATCATTTTTATTCATTCATTCTGCTGGGAAGCTAGAGGTACAAGTTTTTTTTTTTAATCGTTGGCAAATTGTATACTATTACTTACATTTTATGTTGCAGATACTGATCAACTGTGAGTGGTTTAGGACCACCAAACCAATCAATCAAAAATAAATCTTCAATGTCTAACTTGAAGAACTGGAAGTTGTGATCCTTTGGCCAGTCTGCACTCAATCCAAATCAACAAAAAAATAAATATAGATTGATATCAACAGCCAGCAAAATTCAGAATAAAAGCAGTGTTGGGCAGACATGTAAAGCTACATAATTGAAGAAGGAGAAGAAAAAAAACTAATTATTTTATGTATATTTGTTGCATACCCTTCATCTCTGGATGTTTTGAGAACAAGGCACTGGCAGCAGTTTCTGCTTCCTTGGACTTTTTACTGATCATCTTCAACTGAATTGGAAAGGTTTAACCAAGTTAGTCAAATTTACACAAGGGAATATATCAGATTACAGTCAACAAAGGTCTTTGCCTCTGTACCTCTCTCTCTCAACTCACAAAAAAAAAAACATGTAGTTGAACTTTTGTTGTTATAAAATAAAACTCTCCAAATACAAAAAATGTGTAAACTAGAGAACAGTTCTTCAAAATGATCAATTCTACAACAAAGATGACAAAATTAGTCTATTGCTATTGGGTAGTAGAACACACAGGAAATTGGGACCTTGGATCAAATTGATTGTACTCTCTTGCTTTCAACCTTTCTACATTGCGTGATCAAGTTATGACTTATGAGCTCTATGGCCATTCGCAAGAAGCAGCAAAGGCCAAAGGAGTGACAGTCACAGTCACATGGTCCCTTTTCTTTCTTCTACGGAGTATTTTTTTTTTCTTGTATGGTATTTATGTGCAAAAAGCAGCACTGTAGGTGAGGTACCCACTTTGTATGTCCCCTAATATTTACGAGAAGGAAACATTGATCTTTAATTAAAATGGAAAGTGCCACCCTTCGTCAGTTTTCCGAAAATGCCACTAAGGGCATATTTATGTGAAACCATAACAGAGTGATGCTCTCGTATATAGTCTTGACAGAAAAATAAAAAACACAAAGAGGATACCAGAGAAGACAAATAAGCCAAAAGCTATGACATTGACCGGATACCATTTAGATATGTTTGATAATGCTATATACATACATACCTTTCCTGTAAGCGTAAGTTTTGCACAAGTGGGGTTCTCAGGATCTGTCTTGCCACAAGTTCCAATTGGGTACTCGCTGATTGTGAGCGAAGATTTTGGGTCTTTCAAAGCATTTCGTGCAGTTGGATCAAGATTGGTCAAGTAGAAATATGGGATACCACTACCTTTGTTGGGTGGCCCGTCACTAAATGAAACCACATTTCTACACAATTGTGTTGAGTGAAGAAATAAACACAGTAAAGCCTTAGCCTTGAGGTCCATAGTATTATTTATTCACACAAAATATGTTGTGAGAAAAGACAATTGATGAGCAACACAAATGTTCCAAGTTATTTAAAATGGGTAAGGTTTCAATACATGAAAGTGCACTAGGAACAATTCTTGTGGAATTCAAATCTCAATTGATGCAAGTATCATTCCATGAATTTAAATCCAATAGGATAGTAAGCAGTAAGTAGTCATATCTCACAATCTCAACATTACAAGTCAGATTGAATACGAGTTATTAAAGCTTATAACTGATTGACTTCTAAATTCTCTTTGCTGATATCATACAAATAACAAGTTGCTGTGCGTATAGTGATATACTGGTATACATGTAATAGCATTCTTCTATTATACATGATCAATACAGCAATTACTCTGAAAGAGAGCCAATCAAATACATATACGTGTTTGTGTGTGCGCACAGTTCGAACATGAGGGGAAAACTTTGTAATAAGAAATAGAGAAAACATACCCCCAGGGCGCTCCTCCCAGTTCAGTTGATAGGGTACTGCAACATATATCAAAATGAATATGAGCTTTTGAATCTAACAATTTCCATACACACTGACAAGGAATAGACTCAAAATGCAACAGGTTGACCCAATATTCGTCAAATTGATTCTATAACTCCTTTGTTTTCTTTCTAGCATAATGAATTACCAACTACTTGACAATCTATCAAATGTTCAAACAACAACGCTATACAAAAAGGAATCTATGGCTTTAACTCAGGCAATTGTACAAAGTTCCTCCAAGAAGTTGAGCCAATTCCAAACTCAGATCAAATAAGCTATGCCGGACAAATTCACCTTAAGGAGCTCAAGTTGATTTATCAATTAGAACCGTTTACAAAAACACATTATCTGGTAACATGATCAGAATGAACCGCAATAAACAGGCTCAAATCGGAATCAATCAATCGAACAATCCAGTAAGTAAAATTATACCTCAAGACGGACCAAAAATTCTGGGAGACCAACCAACGAGCGGTGGCGGCAGCATCATTCGGGTCGGGTTTCGGGGTGGATAGTGAGCGGCCATGTACAGCGCCTCCCAAACTGAGCAATAGCAAGCAATAAACACACAAATGGTGAAAAACAAAGCCTCTGCTCTCCATTTTTAGGTTTTTGAACAGTTTTGAACGGAAGAGAAATATGAAAAAGTGATGAGCAATCACTGTATTTATACGCGATTGCGTGCACTGAAGACGTAGCTTTCAGTATTTATATTCCTTTGCAGGACATATCATTCGCGCTTCTTATCCTAGCAGCGGAGCAGTGAAAGATTTAATCCCGTGCAGCCGAGTACAGGATATGCAAGTTCTGGTTTCGCTGCTGGTCGTTGAAAAGAGGATGATGTGTCGTCGTACAAATTAAAGTAAAAACAAAACGAAACGGATTCGTGAGGGTGCAGCACCGGATTGCTACAGTTTGGATAGGGGAAGACACTGAAAACGAGATCAAACGACACCGTCCAGCATTTGCGGGCCTTACTGCTCGGTTACGGTTTTGAGGCTTGGATTTGAACCCTGATTCCAGAGTAAAGTCGTGTAAGGAATTACAAGATTTTTAATTTATGGAATTTGATTTTAACCGTTTTCTATTCAAGAAAGTGATTTTTTTTTATTCAAGAAATTGATTTAAATACGTATTATATGCAATAATGTTAATCTAATTTCAAAATCTTTGATTTAAACGCAAGTCAAATACAGATTATTTTCATATTTTATTAACTTACTAAAAAATCTTTTTTCAGAGTTTGTGTCGTTTTCTCTTTATCTTTGTCATTTTGAAAGTCGACTAGAATTTTTATTTGGATACAACTGCTATTGATTCTCAAAATGACAACAATATCGAGTTTTCATATAACAAATTGTTCTCTTTCTCTTGTAGATGACGAGTCTTCACCCAATTCCCAATTGGTCCAGCAACCCAATGCAAACCCTAGTTTCAAGCTTGTATATATTCGTATTGTAAAAGTTCCTTAAGAAGTTGCAAAAAATGATTTCAGCACCTTTCTGTATAAAAAAAAAAAAAAAAACCTGGTTTCAAACTTTTAATTTTGGTTTGCCTCATATTTTATTTTGTTATATATATTTTTTTCATTTCTTGGGTGTATGTACTTGTTTCTCTCTTGGAAACTTCTAAAAGTACCTTTTCGCTGATATATAAAAAAAAAAAAACAAACAAACAAGCTAAGAGTTGTTGAAGTTTGCAAAGTGGTAGCAGCGTAGATTCATAGTATGTTTTTATTGGCACGTGCAAAACAACAGAAGACAATTGCAAGAAGAGAGAAGCAAGATTGGAAGGGACATGCCCAATAGTGGCGACGAAAGGTTAACAACTTAAACTGATATTTTTATATATTTTAAATAAAGTAATTTAATTTGTCTAAAAGCCCAAAACAGAAGGCTTGAGACCCAACCTACAAAAATGCAATTATGTTAGAAGCCCAGCATAGGACCACATTCCACCGAACCGAATCCCAAAACCCATAAAAAGTCAAATAAAAAACAGAGCAAATATTTGTATCCCAACGGCTTGACAGTTCCTCAAATGAACATCAACGAACAATCTCTCACCCATCATTTCAAAAAGCACTAGCTCCCTCCACAGGCGACGTCAATGGGTCTCATCACCTTCTCGCTCGCGGGCTGTGGTTTCTTGCTGATCGGAGCTCTCGAAGCTCTCTCCTCCGTCACCCCCGACCCAAATCTGTTCTCTCATCTGCCTCTCAATCGAATCAAGACCACGATCCTTGGCCACTCCCCACTATCCAAGCCCAATGCCGAACCACCTTCCTTCGCTCTCTCCTTTCTCGCCATTTTCGTCTTCTCCTTCTTCTCCATCGTCAACTCTCTCATCTCCTTCTTCGACGCAATCAACACCATCGACCAGATCGGCACAGCCCTCCAATTGCAAGCCCTCGCAATCGCTTCCCTCTTTTTGGTGTACTCAATTTTGGGCATTTTGAAGGATTTCACGAATTCGTTGCCCTTGCCTCCGTCGCTCCTCAATTTGGTCCTTCTCTTCGGTTTCGTGGAGGAGTTTCTGCTGTTCTACCTCCAGAGGAAGGACCCGAGTGGGGTTGAGAATCGGTACTTTGATCTCTTGCTATTGCCCATCGCGGTCTGTGTTTTCTCCACAATGATCGCGCTCAGATCTCCGTCGTCGAATCTTCCAAAACTGTCTCGCGGTGTTGGGTTGATTCTGCAAGGAACGTGGTTCCTTCAAATGGGTTTCTCTTTCTTCTCCAGTTGGATCGCCCATGGATGTACCTTGAGCGAGAAGAGCAAAGGGAATTATACAATCAGGTGTAAGGGGCACCCAGATTATCACAGAGGTAGCGCCATCGCGACGCTCCAGTTCAATTGCCATCTTGCTTTGATGGTGGTTTTGGTGGTGAGTTTCTATGCCATTATTGTGGGTAACAAAGGGGGTCGCAGTGAGTCTAGGATGTACATGCCACTGGGAGCAGAATTGCGGAATCTGGACGGTCGGGCTCAGTTTACTTTGCTTTCCGACGAGGAGGATGATGATCATGATGAAATTAAGGAAGAGGAGAGGATGGGGAAGCAGAATGGATCTCTGCTGAGTGATAACAGTTAACATCAGTGAGGTAAAATCTAAACTTTTGCTGCTTGTGATGAATGGTACATTTTATTTTTTGTTCTTGCGGTTAGTATTGGAGGTTTTATTTGTATAAATGAGTACAAATCTCAATTAGACTCATTGTTTCTAGCTCTTTGTAATTCTTTCTTTGTTAATGAAATTCCACATTGACCACGCATTCGTCTTTCATGTAATTTCTGTTTGTGTTCAATGGTGGTATTGGGTGGTTTATTCTATTTACTGTGCTTGTTGTAGACTTATAATTAATCTGGCTAATATAGATTTGTTGGGTTGAAGATTTGTTTATCTCTCTCATTTTAGTTGAATCATATGTTTTTGTTCTGAAGCATTTTGTATTTTTCAGATGGTGAAAGGAGTAACAAATTAATAGTCATTATGAACAACTAACTGGACTCTCCTGTACTCTGTTTTGTGTTCAAATAAATCATTTGTAATTATGTTTAGTAGGCAATCTGATTAGTCTTGTTGCTAATTTTGCTCTAAAGTTCAGTTGCAATGGAATTTCACCTTGTAATTAATCAGAGATTGTAATTTGTTGTTTCCTTATTCCCATTTTCCCTCTTAATACATCCCCAATGCACCCTGAATTTATCCAACTTGAAGAGAAGAAAGGAAGACAAGTCCTGAAATAGATTTATTGATTTAAGCTTGTTTACACTCGCAATATTTCTAATTGTGCCACGTTCATGTTGGAGAATCCAACATGCTTACTAACTGTGTCCTGTTTGTGTTGAAACCACGAGACATTAACACAATTAATGTCAAAATAATATGTCAACACTGAACACTCATAAATCATAACATCTCATATTTTATTCTCACCCGCATGCACTCATTGCCCAACTCTATTGCTCTTAAGGTAAGAGAACGAAAGTAAAAACATAAGAGCATCATCAATTGCAATTTCTCTTATTTCTTATTTGTAAAGGTGACATGCCAAAACGACTATTAAACGTGCCGTGTTAGTGTTCGATATATGGACACAATTATTAAACGTGTTGCGTTTGTGTTGGGTCATACAACACATATTTGATCTCCAACATGACACATTAACATGAATTGCCAGTTGTGTGTCAGTGAAGTTTTTCTGGAGCAGTTTGGCATCAAAAGGAAACATATTACTGCTAAGAGGGAGCTGCAGACTAATGATGACAATGACATTCATGGTTTGTATTCCATCTAGTATATGTACCTGGACCAGTAATTTATCCAGCAATAAGCATTGTTTTGTGTTACAACAAGTGATTGAAATTGAATGCTATGTCAACTACTGATAGTTCTTTCTTTTTTTCTTTTTTTTTAATGCCTTCTGCCTTATTAATTTTGTATTTTTATTTCAAATATCAGTTAAGATTGTCAAACTCTCTTAACTTCTCTCTTTCAATTACTGATAGAGTTTGATATATGCAACTATTTACATGTACATGGTGACAGAAGTCTGCTTCACAAAATTCCAAATGAAAACCTCATGTGCAATCTTCCATGTCCAGTTCAGTTCTGCTTTTGTGATATTTACAGAGTATTGCATACAATAGCAAGCTCACTGTGCTCAAGATTGCCAGCAGCCAATAGTATCTGTCAAGGCGAGCTTCGGTCATGTCATCGGAGAACCAGCTGTGTCCTCCTCTGGAGCTTGTGAATATTTCAACAAGTGATATCAACAGGGCACTCAAGAAGCTTCCCACCCCAAAAACACTGGTATACAGAGCAAACCCCATTGTTCTCATTCTAACAGGAACTTCATTGTAGAAGAACTCTTGCATCCCAACAACTGTGAAAATGTCAGCAATGCCCAAGATTACGTACTGAGGCAGTAACCAGAAAATGCTCAAAGGTACTGTTTCTTGTGACCCAAGAACTCCAATTTTATGACTAATATCAAGCCTCTTTGTTTCTACAACAGCAGCAAAAATCATGGATATGATCGAAAGAAACATTCCGATCCCCATCCTCTGCATCACATTTAGACCTTTCTCTTCGCGGGTTATGAGCCTCACAAATGGGATGAGAAGTACATCATATAAAGGCATTAGGAGAATTATTGACAATGTAATGGCGCTCTGCAGTGTCGCGGGTGGAATCTTGAAGCCTCCACCTATTGTCCTTTTCATTGTCATGCCTTGTTTGGTAAAGAAAGTTGCAGGCTGTTGGAAGATCACAGCAAACATCAGAAGCATTGTCCATATAGGTAAAAGCCTCAGTACCACTCTAGCATTTGCAAGTATGTTATTCCTGTTTTCGGGTTTCTCAGCAAAACTCTCGTTCTCTTTGTCCGAAGTTTCACGACAGCAAAGAGGTTTCTCCTGAAGCCTACAGTTAAACAAGTAAGTAACACAATCAAAACTCGAAGCACATTACAATACAAATCGTTGTGCTAAGAGCATTAACTTACTCTAGCTCCATATCAGCAGAGTTTTCATTTGGGAACTTGATTCCTCCTTTCTTTAGCCTTGCTGCAGCTGCTTTGATGGCTTTAACGAAGCAACCGGTAGGCTTGTACTCAACTTCCTTCCTTTCTTTATACACGTAAATTCGGCTTCCACACGAGAAAAATGCAATGGATGTGACCATGGCAAGGGATGGTATGGCGAATCCGAGGACCCAACCAAATGTGTCTTGTATGTAGGACATGACAGTGACCCCCAGGAGGCTGCCAGTGCAGACACCAAAGTACCACATCTGGAAGAACACACTCTTCTTGCAGGACTTGTTTTCGTCTTTGCTACGAGGCAATTCCTCTTCGCAACTCTCCAGCTGATCCGTCCCGAAGGCTTGCAAAGAAGGGTTGTACCCGCCTTGGCCTAGCGAAACCAGACAGAGTGACCAGAACAGAAATGAAGAGGTTGCTGTTTTGTCTGAAGGTCTCCATGACAATAGCAGTGCTGTTGATGTCAGTGCCACAAGCCCCTGGAAGCACAAAAAAGCAAGACCATGTACCAAAATATGAGAAACAAAAAGAAACAGACCAATGATCCTTGTTTTGTGCTATAACTGTTTATTATCAAAACTATATTATAAAAACAAGCAGATAAAGACATTACTGTCTCCTTTCATGACCATCAATGTCTCATATTCTTGTTTCAATAGATCAAAGAAGCTTAGTTCATCAGGTGGTCCTATGCAGGAGAAAGCTCTAGATCCAACATAATTTGACAATGGTGGTGCAATTCATCAAAAACTTGACCATCAAATCAAAATATAAGCAAATCACTTCCCAACTATTGTAGTTTTGGCCACCATTTAGCTAGATAATGCTTGTGCTTTATAAAGCAAGAGTGACTCAGGTTCCACCACACCATAATGGAAATGTAAAGTATGACTCACAATCACACAACCATGAACCACCCATCAAATCAAATACCAAATACCAACACCGGAAGGGAGGCTCGAACCTGAGACCTCCAGGAACTTGTCCCAATGGTTGCAAGCATAACAACCGAGACTCGAACCTGATGCTATGCTCGGTTGAACTAAAAAACAAGAAAGAGATGGGAACTAACCAGAAGATAGAGGAAAGAAGAGGCAACAATGGTGGAGGATCTATCCCAGTAGGAGTCTGCAAGGGAAGCAACCAGGAGTGGCATGATGGATGTGAAACCGTACCAACTATTCACCATCTTTGCTGCTGAGGAATTGCTCAACCCAACAATGTCTGTCAGATAAGTAACCAGATTTGATGCCACACCCTTGAAAGCAAATCTCTCTATACCAGCAATCACTGTCACAATTTGATCATGATTATATATTGATTAGTACCAAAACACAACAAATCACTATCATAATTTGATCAAATTAGTACCTATAAGAAGAACACATGATTTGCTGAGTCTTCTTGATCTCTCTGCTACACCAGCCATGGAAAAATATGCCAATGCACTGATCAGTGAGCAAAATTTATATTATGATCTCTGATCACCAGCTCTGCTTCTCTCTCTGTGTGTTTCTTTTATAATGTCTCTGTTGTTTTCAGCTTTCACCCCAAAATTTATGTCAGCTCCATCAGCAAAGAAACAAGCACCACCACTTCATAATTGGACAAAAAACTTTGTTTATAAATATATTTCTCAGATATTTTTTTTTCTATGCTATAATGGGACACTGGGCAAATCACTAAAGCCTAGAGAGCTTAATTATTTAGTGCTTGAAAGTTGAATTAGCTCTCTCCACTTTGAGCCATGAGTTAAAAAATGGCGTCAAGTTGGTGACCTTCCCTAGAGGAAAATGTCGACACCAGATATGCCACGTGGCCTCCACCTCAGATACAAACTCTACTCCGCATGCCACTTTTCAGACAGGTGGCATGCGTGTTCCACGTGAGTAAACATTCTCAAAGTTTGAAGCTGCTGGTAATTAATTAATTAATAGCTTATTGTTAGCTTATTGAGAATGGCAAATGGAAAGTTCCAAGCTGTAAAATTCAACAAAAAAGGGTCTGGTTTGCATGCATGGCTATTGGCTACAAAGTAGCAGTATATATTAATTACGTAAAAGACTATTTTTATCTCATTATTCATTGATTAGAGCCTATTTAAGCATATACGTATAATAATATGAGTTACTATATGGTATAAACAGTTGCTAATTTCCTACACTTTTATATAGATTTCGTGTCTGTCGAAATATCTTGTATTTCATGTGATGTTGGAATCACATATGTGACACTTTTTGAAAGCAAGAGTCTCTTCTCAACCAAGACACGTTCGAATGAGATGTAGGTGGGACTCAACAAATATATCGAGCCATGCATGAGTGTTGATCCGTAACGTGTGTTAAACTTTCATAGACATGACAAAGTCTCAAACTCTATCATTACAATGGTTTTTTCCCTCTTAAGAAAACAGGTTTACCTTAAATTTTGTGTGTTTTGTTTTATACCACCATACATACATCTAAATGGTTGTTCTAGCTTAATTTGTGTCTCGAGTTTGAAACCCGCAGAATGCAGTCATGTCAGGGAGGGAGATCTCTGCCGCCAGCTCTCTACTTTACCAGCTCGTAATAGTATTAATCTGAGTGTGGTATGACTTAAAACGTGTTGGCTTCTTGCTTACTGTGGTCCCGACTTGGAAATCTCACCATCACCACCAATTTCACCAATCTGATTCGTAGAGAAGATAATAAATTATAGAGAGAGCTTGTACGGAACAAATAGGCGCACACAGTGAACACACTCTCGCACACGACCATGATGAGAGCTGAGCAGTGCTGGATGACGATAATTTTACGTCGACCTTATATATAAATTCTTGAAGAACCATATGTTGTTGAATTGTTAATTAATGACCAAACTTAATTAACCTTCTTGGTAGTGGATAGGACACAGAGGAAGCTAAGTCATGCACGTACGTACATACAAAGAAGAAATTGAGAATCAGCGGATATGCTGAGGTTGTTCATTTGACCTGACCCGGACCTGATTAAGACATTAACCACCCGGATCGGTTACAAAACGTTTATTATTTTATTTATTTATAGAAATAAATAAATAATGGCGTAATAGAGGGCATAGTAGAACATATTTATAATTTCATTTATAGAAATTCCGGGCACATCCGGGTTTGACCCGGACGGAGATGGATGTAACAGACCAGACCAAAGCCCGGACCGGGTTTCCGGGTCATGGCTGAAAATGAACAAACTTAGATATGCATGCTTTAATTTGGCCCACATTTTCACTAGTGCAACTTTTCTTCTTCTTTTTTTTGTTCTTTTTTTGGTGGATTGGTGATATGGAAATCACTAATTAGGTTAATTACTTCTTTCTGGGAGCCACCACACCATTACTAGTACTAGATAACAAAATATCTATCAATTCAAATAATTTTCTTCTTTTCTTTTGAATATATTTCTGGTTCTAATTAACTAGTCCTTGCTCCGTCAATTATAAGATACATTGTCAGCAAAAAGTACAGCATTAATTGTATGCATAATTAAGATTCTTCCACCTTTTCTTTTGGTTTGTATCTATATATCGATCTTTTCAAGAAACGAATGAGATGAGAGACTGCGAGACAAGAACCTAGAACCTAGTAACGTGTTTGGCTGAATCAAGAAATAGACCAGCTAGCTCGAGAAGAACACACACATTGCATGCATGCATGCACAAACACAAATGATCAGATCAGATCGAGATGTGTCTTGAAAAGCTTTGTAATCAATCGGTATTGATAGAACATAAAGAAACCAATCAGTGAAAAGAAGAGGAAAAAGTTTGGAAAATCATATTGGGATGTCCACTACCATGCACTACGCAGATGGAACCATTACAGAGACTAGAATTGTACTGTACAAATATTACTTTCTATGGAAAGTTGTTATTGCACCATTTTTGGGTCTGAGTGGAAAGTTAATAG
Source organism: Pelargonium cotyledonis (assembly GCA_036897625.1). Classification (NCBI taxonomy): domain Eukaryota; kingdom Viridiplantae; phylum Streptophyta; class Magnoliopsida; order Geraniales; family Geraniaceae; genus Pelargonium; species Pelargonium cotyledonis. Next base: position 19,972 of record JAYMTA010000031.1, read on the forward strand.
AATACGGGTATTCAAATCAAATACTCAACCTAATATCGGATATGATGCAAGAATGATCTCATCTTCTCAAAGTATCATAACTGATACTATTCGACATTTGGGCATCGGTCACGTATGTTAACGTTCTCTATCTTCAATTTTTGTTTTGAAATGAACTGATTGAACAATTTCGACACTCTAAACACATGCATTAACAAGCTTGAAATAATGTAATGTATATGTACTAATACAAAAATTAATACTTGTATCACTGGATCCCCTAGATTATAGATATCTACCAAATCAAATGTTTTTTTTTTAAACGCAAATAAAATGTTATCCCATTACTACTTCTCATCAAGATTCCAACATTAAAATTAGAAAACATGTAAAAGGAGAAAATGATGAAAATAGTGAAATTACTTACAAGAAGAAAGTGAAAATTGCAGAAGAAGTGGCATTGGAGAAGCAAGACAGCGGCACAGCATTGGAGTTATGGCTGAATCCGAATCTTACAATAGTCTCAATTTCATCATATGTATAGATAGGTCGCGTCTTTTAAAATAATCTCAATCGTATTGTACGTAACAATTAGTTATTGCACGTGAATAAATTACAACACGACTATGGAATCTTTAATTCTCGAATTACCTCCTAAGCAACCAAGACATGTGCGCAACGAGTTCGAGGATCCATAGGCACACAAATCCACATGTAGCATCAAGGAGAAAAGTCATATATATTTTAGTTACTGATAACAAATGAGCTTAATTAGTTAATTTAGGCATTTTTATAGGCAAAATTTGCATTGGTCATCAATTCATTCACCTGAGTTACACTTGCAACGATGAGATGCTTGTGGGTCAAGTGATTTGGAAGTCGTGTTTGGGTCGTATTTAATTTCTAGTGGTGTAATGTATTTTAAAGAAATTCAAAAGAATTGCCGTATGTGAACGTACGTAGACAAGTTATCAAAAGAAATGACTAAAAAGACCTACAAAAGAAATATGTAAGAATTTAATTATACAATGTTGAGGGTGTTAGGCATTCGAACACCATACCTTTAGACAACAAGGCTCTAACACTATGTTAGTAGACGTGCAAGCCGACCTATTATAACACATGACCTTTAGGTAGTAAAGTTCGAATACCATGTTAGAAGACGTGCAAGCTCGTTATAGCTGGTAGCAAGACAAACATTATCCCATTATACTTTGCAGGTGGACAAAAGAGAGAGAGAGAGAGTGCAATCCATTATCATTTTTAGCTTTACGTGTGAAACACTGCAAACCGGAGAATACTTTTTTTATTATATATAAACATCACAACTAATTAACATATGGAATCTTTAATTTTCATAACCAACCATGACATTTGCGTGACCAGGACGAGGACGTACTCTTAGAGACACAGCTCCAGCATGAGCGAAATCTACATACATTTGAGGAGAAATTTGTTTGACAGTAGGTTCAATATTGTAGCCATTGTCTACAGACAATGACCCCACAAGAGCTATGCACAAGTTAGCTCATTAGAGAGACGGTTAGGTTCTATTAATCATAAAAAAAATACTCTTTCCGTCCCAAAATTAGTGTCTTGTTTGTGTAATTTTTTTGTCACAAAATGAGTGTCTTGTTTATATTTTTATGTTATTATATTAGTGTTCTTCCCATATTACCCTTATCACTTATGCATATGCGCAAATCTGAACATAGGTGCACATGGGGTGCACGCGGGGAAAGTGAGGGTTTATATTAGAAACACACTAAATTATCTTGTAATTCTTAATTTTTGCAAAAAAAATGGAAACAAGACACTCATTTTGGGACGGAGGGAGTACATAGTAATACAGTTGACCCACATCTGTTATGATCGGTCTAGATATGTTATGACAGACCAAAAAGAATACGACAATTAAGGTCGATCCATATCTATTATGGTCGACCTCATAATTAAGTAGTTAAACACATTTTTAGTGTTTGCGGTAGACCCATATGTATATATCTATGTGGGTCGACCTCATAGTTAGATATACACTATATGAGTAGACCTTCACTCCGTAGTATAGGTCTACTGTGATAAACCAAGGGTTGACCATAAACACGTACAATACGAATTTTATTATTTATTCATCAAATGACATATTTGTAAATAAAAAAACGAGGAAGGAGATACAGAACACACAACAACCTAAATGTTTATTGCATTTGCCTATTTAAATGATTTTGCCGTCTCGGTATGAGCTGGGCTTGAGAGATACATGGGTTTGATTTCTTATGCATCTCCTTGGGCTGTCACGGAGAAAATGGGCCTAACAAAAACAGACAAAATGGGTCCAAAGAAAGTCCAAATCAAATCTTAAAAAAACTTGGGTCCAAGCAAACAAAAAATAATGGGCCTTTTGCCACTCGAAACGGTTTGCACGCTTCCCCTTGAGAATTGAGATCTTGGCAGTGAACTCTGGTTGAGACTCCAGAGTGCAGAGACAACTAAACACCAAAGCAGATTCAAATACAGATTAATCACTCACCAAACTCTCTCTCTCAAGCAAAGCATCGCTCGACGCTTCAATTGATGCTTTTGCTGAATTCATATCGTCTTTGTTTAACAATTTGAAGGTTCTGCTATCAGAATTTTGGAGCTTTAAGATCTAGGTTAGGTTATATCGGAGAACATGGTTGCCTCGGAGGAGAAGGTGGTTGCTGTGATCTTGGTGGGCGGTCCCACTAAAGGTAAGCTTTTTATTTAGTGTTATTTTACTCTCTCTCTCTCTCTCTCTCTCTCTCTTTTGCTGCAATTTTGATTCTGCTTTTGTTGATTCTGCTCTCTCAGGGACTCGATTTCGGCCTCTCTCCTTCAATACGCCGAAGCCATTGTTTCCTTTGGCTGGGCAGCCTATGGTTCACCATCCCATTTCGGCTTGTAAAAAGGTTTGCCGTTTTGATACTCTGTGTTCTCTGTTGGTTACTCAGAAGAAGAAGGAAAAAAAAAACTGTGGAAATGGGAATAATGTAACTTAATCTTATGTTGTGTGCTACTTTGGTTTTGCAATTAGAGATGGTTAATCAGACTTAAAAAGTAGATTGAAAAATGGTTAGGTTTAGAAGTTTATTGCATTTGTTGTACATCTTATTGGGAACCAAATGCAGCATTTGTGTGATAAATAGTGAATAAGAGCCTAGCATCATTTCAGGATTTATAATTAATATGTGGAACGGCTAGTTTGTTTTTTCTTCTTAGATACCCAATTTGACTCAAATCTTGTTGATTGGTAAAATATGGTTGGGTTTAGAAGTTTTATGCATTTTTTGTACATCTTGTTGGGAACCAAATGGAGCATATGTGAGATAAATAGTGAACAAGAGCCTAGATCATTTCAGGATTTACAATTAATTTTTTGTGGAGTGGCTAATTTTTTTCTTCTTCTTAGATACCCAATTTGGCTCAAATCTTGTTGATTGGATTCTATGAGGAGAGGGAATTTGCATTATATGTCTCTTCGATCTCAAATGAGCTGAAAGTGCCAGTGAGGTGACTGAAGTATTGATTTATATTCTTTTATCTAGTCATACGCCTTGACCATCTTCAGCTTACCTATTTGTCCCGTACTCCCCTTATTTCACTCTAGATATTTGAAAGAAGACAAACCACATGGCTCAGCTGGTGGCCTGTATTACTTCAGAGATATGATCATGGAAGGCAACCCGGTTTGAACACAAAGAACCATATTTTTCTGTTGCCAAATTCCTATCTTTTATTCTGATGCTATATATTGATCTACTTTTGTTGGGCAGTCGCATATTTTTCTGTTGAATTGTGATGTTTGCTGCAACTTCCCACTGCAAGACATGCTTGGCAAGTTTCACTCTCCGCCCACGATGAATCATACTTTTATGTTATTTCATGTTAAAACTGTGCTACCTTTAAGCAATATGCCCACACTATATCTTCACTGTCACTGTATTGCAAGATTACCGTATGTTTTATTTTGCTTGAGTCGTGAAGTGTAATTGGGGAGTCTTGTTGTTCATATATGTAGAGGCCCATAAAAGATATGGTGGAATGGGGACGATGTTAGTAATCAAGGTTGGTGTGTGAATAAATTATGTTTTCTCATAGATCCACCATTCAACCACTTTCTTGTTGCAAACATACGTCTTTCCTCATGTTTAGTTATTACTTGGTTTCATGTGAAGGTTTCTGCTGAATCAGCCAACGATTTTGGTGAGTTAATCGCTGATCCAGTCACCAAAGAACTGTTGCATTACACAGAGAAACCTGAAACTTTTGTATGTAAATGGCTCAAATTTCCTTTTACCATATTCTGCAATTATGGCTTTCAGCAATCTAGTTGATATCATTATCATTCTTACCACCCATTTTCCTTTACTATACTTTGACTTGCAGGTAAGTGATTTAATTAACTGTGGAGTCTACGTCTTTAGACCTGATATTTTTACTGCTATCGAGGGTGTCTCTTCTCACCGAGAAGAAAGAGGTCGGTTGCTAATATGCATTGCCTGAAACAAGTTTTTAAATTTTGGTGGAATAAGATGGCATGAAGCTCAAATCAGAATGTCAAACAATTATGCAGTAAATATGAAATGTATTTTCTTGATTGCAGCTAATCTACGTCGCATATCCAGCTTTGAGGCCCTCCAGTCTGCAACAAGGTGGACCTCTCAATAATAGTTAGCACTTCTAAAATAATGAACTATATTGTTTTGCTTCCAAATTTTTTGGCTGGTCTCCAATTTCATCGTTGCATCACAGATTGTGTGGATTGTTATTTGTTAATGTTGAATTTCGTAATCCATAGTTGCTCTCAGCTTCATGCTGATTAATACTTTTTTATCTTGTAGGATCCTGCCTACAGATTTTGTTAGATTGGATCAAGATATTTTGTCACCTCTTGCTGGAAAGAAGCAATTGTATACATATGAGACCATGGATTTCTGGGAGCAAATTAAAACTCCAGGGTACAGTATCTTTCTCATTTATGCTTTCTTTCATTTATCTTTTCTTATGCATGAGCAGTAGCATCTTTTTTTCCCTGTCTAATCTCTGTTGAACATTACAGAATGTCTTTGAAATGTTCTGCTTTGTATCTTACTCAATTTCGGTATACTTCTCCTCATCTTCTGGCTAGTGGAGATGGCACCAAGAGTGCTACAATTATTGGTGATGTTTATGTTCATCCATCTGCAAAAGTTCATCCGACTGCAAAAGTACTTCCATCTGACTCCCTTCCATTTCCAATATATGAATGATTATTTGTATTCCATATTGATTTTCGTAAGGTGTTGAATATCAGTAGTGGCCACCAAAAACAAGATAATACTACTAAGAGTTGAACATGAAGCCGGTTAGTTCATACAATGCAGTTGTTTTCCAGATGGAATTAATATTTGATCCTGGTGTGGGTAAATTTTCTAGAAAAGAGTTTATAGACAACCGTCTTTCATATGAACCGTGAAGACAGCGTACGTGCTTCGTTCCCATATGATAGATGTGTGGTATGTCTCTATAGTCTATGTGTTGAAAAGGTTGTATAAAGCTTACTCAGTACCCTTGTACTTTAGCCACAATTATATGATAAGTGGTAGTTTTAGATTGGAACCTACAATACCGTTGCTTTTGTCTTTCTGTATATCTGTTCTGCTTCTGGCCTCTTGTACCTAATTGCTGAACTTTCTACAATTGTTGTTTGAACAGATAGGTGAAAATGTTTCTATTTCAGCAAATGTTCGTGTAGGAGCTGGTGTAAGGCTCATTAGTTGTATCATCTTGGATGATGTAGAAATCATGGTATGAGATTGGATGCATATTTTCTATTCATTCCTGCAACATAATTTTGATAATTTGTATTTCCTGTGAACAGGATAATGCAGTTGTTATAAATGCCATTGTTGGATGGAAATCCTCTATTGGAAGATGGTCACGCGTTCAGGCATGTTCTCTCTTGTAGATCATATAACTTTGAAAGTTAAGATTGCAATACAAAATAATTTGTATAAAGATAAAAAGTAAATTTGTAAAAGGATAAACTGACTATATTAAATAATCATATCAACTAATGTCTGAAAACTGTAGGCTGTTGATTGACCCTAGTAATTTTTACATGAAATCAAGATGTTGTTTTATTTACCTTATGTGATCAACTGATTCAGGCTGATGGGGACTACAACGCCAAGCTTGGAACTACTATCCTCGGTACTTGTCTTGCCTCCTGTCTCTTTTTGTGATTTGTATTGGTTTTGTTCAGCAGAATTTCCAATAATTTTGTTGCCGCCTTACTTCTATCGCAGGAGAAGCTGTGACTGTCGAAGATGAAGTTGTGGTAATTAACAGCATCGTTCTCCCAAATAAGACGCTTAACGTCAGTGTGCAAGAAGAGATCATTTTATAAGCATTGTGATACATAAGATCCTACAAATTCTCTTATATTAGTAGGTTCTATGTGTTTTCTTTCACTATACCTTGTAACTGTCGTAGGAATGAGAAGAGATTTTGTTAATTTTCCGATCAATAAACTCATATTTTGTAGACTCGACTCTCGAGCATAAGTTCAAATAAAACACTCACAGCATAAATATTTATTCTTTGAATTTATAATTTGAATTTCTATCCATAACACTGAGAAAGCCAAACTTCATCAGGAAAAGAGAACAAAATTTGTAGATGCATACAGATCATTCCTGTTTGACAGAAAATATTCAAAACTAGTTCAAATATCACGCCATTTTTGCTCGGTTTCTGACCAGTAATTGTCTCCTTTTCTGGCCTGATCGTCATGCAATTTCCAGAAAACCTCACTAAATATCAAGTCTCCGGCCTGATCATCACGCGCATCTTCCAGAAAACATCACAAAATGTCAAGTGCAGAGATGGTGACTCAAATACCTGGTATCTCTCAAGTAACTTGTTCAGTTACCAAGCCACTGCCACAAATCATAAATGTGTTGCTACAGCTTTATCTACGAGTTTGCATTAGATGGCAGCAACCTCCCAATGTTCAATTTGATAAACTTCTTTGCCACCAATCCGATACAAACAGCACCAACAAGAAGGATTGAACCAGTTATTCGTACTCATTGGCGTGGCCGTACTTCCAGTTTATATGCCTGTATTTCCATGGGAGAGATAGCTACTTGTCCTTCAGGAGCAGCATCTCCAAACTGTTCAGAGTACCCTAGCATCTGTGTCATCTTCATGGAGAAGATTCAAAGAAGTTGCTTTTACATGCAACTCTTCAAGTTCCTTAAACATAAAGAACAGATTTACATGCTCGTTTGCAACACTCTTGCACTGTGATCTTCCTTTAGAACAGTATGAGGAATCCCAACTTCGTCTTTGTAAGATTAGAACATATCTAGGACCTTCCTGAGGTTGCTGAGAATATTTTGAAGGCCGGATGATCTTAAAATTTACTATACGTAAATCACATAGAAAGGAGGCAGCTAAAGGAGAGAAGGACCTTGGAACTGGCTGTGCAGCTACATCCTGTGGCTTCTTGGCAACAAATGCATGGAGTGGATGGTTCAGATGGGAACCAACATTATGAGAGAGAAGAGATGGGTTCAGGGGAAGTGGATTAGAATCGACATTAGAAGTAGATGAAATGCTAGACTCCACGAGGAGATGGAAGATAACATTCATTGCACGGTTGTCCATCACACCTTGCCCAAGGCCACGCCCATCATCACTTACCAAACGACGATCAAGCATTATCTCTAACCATCCATCCTCAAGACCTGCCACGCCCAATGACTGCCGAGAATGGACCGAAAACCGCTGACCATTTGATCCTTGCATGAATGCAAGAGAAGGCATAGGGTATTAATTTCCCTGCAATGGTATCTTATCATAGGTTTCTCTTCGGCTCATCTGAAAGCCATTTAAATCAGAATAGAAAATCTTGTGGTTGTCAATGTCAGTGCGGTATCTAACTATCAGTTCTTTGTCATTAAAATCTCTATCAAGTAGCTCAACATGATACTCCTCAATTATTAACTCCTGTATAGTGTTTTCTCCATTATAAATGCGAGTGCTATGGGATATGGGAGACTTCCCCCATGGTGTCACTGGATATGAGTATACTTCCTGCATCATAGGAACCTCCGACAACACCATAAACCCACCAGCTCTGATGATAGGCTCAGCATTACCAATTGGTCTGAACAAGTATGCCCCACTTCCTTCACTGGAGTATATAGCTATTTCCTCACCAATGACAATTTGGGAACCATTTTTATAGCTTACTTTTTGCAGTAAACCATGAGTAACATTGAAGGTAAGTGTCTGCTGCTGGTTCTGGATTTCAACCAAATCACCTTCTACTTTTGAGCAAGAATATGGTGAGGGGCAAGGTAGAGGATTGGACTGTGTGGAAATTTTCAGTTTTGATGGTATGGCCTTTTCACATCCAACAAAACCATTAGCAACATAATACATCTGCACACCCATTGGAGGAATAGAAGCTTTCCAAAAGAGGCGATGCCTTCCAGTGAAATGTTTGCTTCCATCATGCTGGAATTCAGGAGAAATTTGACTTCTAACACAAGTCCAGTTTGAGTCCAAAACAGTTACACCCGGCTTATTGACGACGACCTCCTCTCTTGTCTGTTCCAAAGGATTGAAAAAGACCACTGAATGAGCTGTTCCTTCACGAGCACTGATTGCTATATGGACGGGCTGAACATCATATTTTGATCTCACCTGTTCTGGCTCAAACTCAGCTGGGTTCAGCTCAGATCTCTCTTGACAAATTCCAAGGAGTACTTCAATCGCTTTAGACATGAAAATTTGCAAGTCCTGTAAAGAAGTATGCATCCGAGACCCATAATAAAAAACTACATGATCCTTTGCGGTACCAGTGACCCCATCATGATGCTGGAAAAGAGCCAAGTTCCTTCGTGCAGCTGTCAACTTGTAGGAGAAACCCACAGGTAGCTTTTCACACTGTGATCGATCACAGTAGCCTAGCAATAAAGCCATCAACATCTCTGAGGCCCGAAGTGTATGCTGTAGAACTCGATCAACAGCCTTAAAAAAGACGAGAAACATAGTAGCCACTCCAATAATCATGTTGTCTGTCAGCATAAGTAAAAAAAATCCCCTGAGAGAGAAGGAAAACCTCCAATCTCAACAGAGCCAAATTCACCTGGAAGTGAATAGTTTACTCTGTCAGCCTCCTCACGAACAGTTTGAAAGTAGTCTTCTAAGGTGCCAAACTTTGCTTCTGCATTTAAACTAGGATTTGAATTGATATAGTCAAATAATAATTGGTAGTTCCTAAACTGCGCTTCTGCCTCATCAATGCTGATATAACGGAAATCATCCCCAAGAAAAACAAGAAGTGTATTTGTTCGATATAATGTAGACTTCTTATGTTGATCTAACAGTTTCAGTGCCCTCTCCTGGACATTTTTCTGGTTAGTCTCTACTGGATGCTGTCCCCATGGGCAGAGTTCATAACCAAATTCATGCATTCGAGCAAAGTCAAACTGACAACAAATAGCAGGCTCCGGCCCACAAGTGTATGGGATATCATATGAATAGAAGGGCATCATGTGGACAAAAATATCAGTAGTTTCCTCGGCATTCCAGCTTTGTCGCCATAAATACTCCAAATTCTTATGCAATGCGAGTTCCTTCTTCAGCTCATAAAGGGTTCTCTGGATGAGCATGTTCTCAAAACCCATACGACGAAAAAGATATGCCATGGTAGGTGAGTAACCGAATGGATCTATTGGCCAAGAATTTTTAGGGACAACGCCAACTGTGTCATTTAACCATATATTCCCCTCTGTTATCTGATTACAAGAATATCACTAAAATCAGATCACCAACTCAAAATAAGAATTAAGAAATTTCCAAAAAAAAAAAAAAGAATAATAAGGAAAATACACAGACCAGCAGTTTCAGTATATTATCTCATTGTGAATGTACAGTGCTGAGCAACAGGCAAAACAAACAGATGACCTGCACTGGAGAGCAAACAGCCAGACACACATATAGCTAACTAACTTCTAGACCATAGATGCAAACACAAGAAAACTAATTCTATGCCACTGTACGTAATCAGCTACCACAAGTAAAATGTACATGTGCGTATAATTTTAGGGTATCTGATTACGTGACTTTATTTGTATGCTGAACATGCCTACCAGTCTTTTCTGATTATAAAAAGACAAACATATGATGATTTGAAGCAATTTATAGTATCTTGATACTATTTGTTTGAAAAATTGGGAGCATAAGGGTGCTTTGAATATTAATGCAGATAGATAAACTTAAGTTTTTTTAACAAAAAGAGAATAAAAAAAATATTAACATTTTAAACCACAAAACAAACTTGAACATAAAATTTAAATTGTGGCAATAAAAACATGCTCAACATCTACTTTTCAAAGTGAAACCAAATGAAGATCACAAAATATAGTGTCAAAACAATAACTGCATCTGTGCACCAATTTGTAAATTGGAATACATTTCATAATGAACATCTAACTCAAGCAACAGCCACAAACAAATATAAAGAACATTACAAAATCACTCATGCATGGAAAATCACATCAAATAGCCTGTATCATGATTATTTATATGCTCATTAGCATCCTATTATCCCAAAATAATTTTTAAATTGAGCTTTTCCCTCGATGTAACAATGAAAATATATTAACAGTTTCTTTTTCATAATAACTACACATATTACTGTTTTGACTGATTAGCAAAACGAATAGCAGAAACAATTATTTCATAATATTCAAGAAATATTATGATAAATAATATAGCTTAACATGTCAATCCTAGTATGCCTTATAGTAAGTGCAAATTATACTAGTAGCCAAACTGCACATAACACCTGATGCTACACGATTGGATAGATGAAACCAATAAGTTCTGAGAATTTTCAATACAATACAATTGATTTAATATAAATACAAAAGCTTCAGAAATACCTGCTCGATTATGGCAAAATAATGTGAATTAGCCTGCAAGAAGAAAAGGATTATTGTAGTATGTGAAGCATCAACAAAATTAATCTAAATTACCTTATCACTTCATAAATTCAGAGAATATATTGATTATGATAACGGATTAAAAAAACATGAAAATTCATAGAGATGGGAAAGGACATCTACTATGATGACTATGAAGAGCTGAGGAGTAATCTGCCTTAAACCGGTTGTATTGACTTCTGAGGAGTGGAAAACTTGTTATTATCGAGAGTTCTGGTAGAATTTAAGAAGGTAGATTATAAACTTATACTGTAATTCAATAAATTCCACACAGCAACAAACTTGCCAAAACCACCTTAAAATGGGAAATAATAACCTCGTCAGGGAGCATTTTGATGTTCTTTGGACCAATCACTCTATCTATGCCAGCCAGGTTATCAGGTTAAAAAAGAAAGGCAATCATTTTACGATTCTAGTTTTCTAGTCTATACCTCAATGATCTTTCATGATCATCAAATTGCTGATTATTGATGAGTATACTGCACACTATATAACATTTTCCTAGGTTTTACAAGTGCGTATTTTCCAAATCCTTGTTATTCCTAAATTTTATGAATTAACTTCCTGGTAAAAAAGCAATTTAATGACTTGACAGCACATTTAAGAAGAAAAAATCCAAAACAATATAGTAAGACTTTGAAGATCCCATTCAAACTCTATAGACAATAGATATGCCGAGACATGTAATTATATCTTTACTGATGTTATATAATAGTTTCGGGAGAAGACCAATCTGAATTCTTATCAATCGATGGTTGCAATAAATTAAGAATAGCCCATAAATATTTACCTCATCATTCATCACCCAGACACCTCCAACAATTTCTAGCTGTCCATTTTTTACTAGACTGGTGAAAGATTCTCTTTTAGCATCCGAGGAATCTCTCCACCACCGCTCCAAATAAGACATCTCCTCCCATATAAACTTTCTCCGAGGATCCTAAATATCCAAGTTCAGATCAATTCAATATGCATTCTGAAGTTCTTAGTATCTAGCCATCAGATAGTGAAATTACATCGTGTTTTCCGGGGAAGGAACAAAGAGTTATAATTACTGAAATGGCAGACTAAGCAAATTTCAGCTACAAATGCAAGCAAAATAAAGATCAAGATCAAACCCAGATCACCTTTGAAAGCGTATCAACAATGGTGTCAAGTATGTGCCGGGACTGGCGATCATAATACTCCCCAACCGTGAGCTTCCAACCGGGATCGTTATGCGAATGAGGCACCACAAACACCTTCAATTTCTCATTGTCCCACTCGTTCCCTTTGTAGCTAACCCTCCACCCCTGCTTCCACGGCCCGCCGTCCACATCCGAGAACTCAATCCTGTCGTACAAATCCTTGGTCACAATATCCACCTTGGCGCCGGAAACGGACACGTTCCCGCCGTCGGCGCATCCGGGATTTCGGTTGAGGGGCTTGCGGAGCTTGGATGGGCGAGAGGATCGGGATTTGAAGTGGGACGAGATGGGCCTGGGGACGCCGTAGCGGAGGAAAATGAGAAGGAGGAAGAAGAAGAGAGAGACGGAGAGGGCGATGGTGAAGAAATTGGAGAAGACGAAGTTGATCAGGGCGGTGCGCTTACGAGACTTCCTGGGAAGTTTCGATTTGGAGGTGTGCGAGGGGAGAAATGAGCGATCCCAGCGTCCTCCGCGGCGGATGCTGCCGATGTAGGAGGATAGAGGCATAGTTGCTTGCTTCCGGCGGAGCTTCTCGGAGGAGGAGATGGAGCTTGAAGTCTTTAGCTATGGCTGCAAGTGGTTGATTCAGGAGTGGTGTGTGTTTGGGCTGTGGATTGGGAGTGTGTAGAGAGAGGACATGGATGGCACTGACGGGAGTGGTGTAGGTACCGGTGCCTCCGGAGGAGAACGGATCTAACTATGATTCTGTATTTATGTGACTCGTATAGTATCTAGCAATTGATGCTACCCAAAATTTCATTTGTTTGTTTATTTGCGAGCAAACATGTGTGACGAAGAAAATACATCATCCAAACGAAGAGATGTGAAGAAAAAGCACCCCAGTCAAATCGAGCAAAAGAACAACCTAACAAAAAAATAAAAGATTCATGTGTTATACCCGATAATCTATTTAACGTTTGAGTATTCAAATCAACGGTTGTAGTGTTATCACTTGCAACGAAATAAGCCAAATACTGCAATGGACGCCAAATGCTTGAAACTCGCCCTACTTAATTGCACACCCTTGCCTGACCTCATCTAGGCAAGATTGGACATTAAACGAGACGACCAATTTGTTACAACATATTATTCTTCTAAAAAAACTCATTATTAAACATTTAAACTAACTCCCGTATCGTTTCACCTCAACTCAACATGACTGACAATATAATGCTCTCATTTCATGGCAACGACTTAGATACCCTAAGTTTCTTAACAAATATGTATTGGATGCTCGCTTGTAATTGCACGTCTACTTACTCATGCTCACCCTATCACTTCAAAAAGTTTCTTTAGTCTATACAAGCTTCAAGATCCTCAAGGCTATCAAGCAAGTATACTCAAATATCGAGTATAATCAAAGTGTTCTTAAGGCCTATTTTAATTTGTCTCTTCAAGTCTCAAGGCCTCTACATAGGAGGTGAGTAAAGACATTAAGACCCAAGCAGGTGCCTAGGAGGGGAACATCCTAGGGTAAGTCACGAGCACATCATAGATCCCACATCTTTATCTCGATCAACTCTGTGATGCCACCGTTCTAAAAAAAAAATTATGATAAACTGAATGTTTAAGTATATGATGATATATTATTCATCTGAATGCAATTGTGCATCATTAAAAAATATACTTTTTAATATGTGAAATGTCGCATTGGTCTATACAGAAAATTTTGCTCAAAAATACTTCATCCGTCCCAGAATGAGTGTCATGTTTGTCTAAATTTGTTGTCCCAAAATGAGTGTCATGATTCTATTTTTAGATTATTATATTATTGTTTTCCCCATATTATCCTTATCATTTATGCACATGGGGCAAATCTGCACATGAGGTGTAGGTGGTAAAATGAAGCTAATATTGAAAACACACTAAATTATATAATAATTTTTAATTTTTATAAAAAAATGAAAATAAAACGCTCATTTTGTGAAGAGTGAATACTTGATAAGCAACAAATAATTCATAATCATAAAAGGTAAAATTTTCAAAAATAATACTAGTACTAAACATATCATGAGGAACGGTAGAAGCGGAGCGGGTCTTGACTTGACGACCCGCGTACGTTGAGGGATTGTTTGGGAGACCAACACAGATTCAACAGGGTCAGGACACGATAAATCCTGCGTCCAAACTGTCCTCAACTGAATCGACCTCGATTTGACTCATTTTCACACATACATGAGCTGAAGAGAAATATTTGTATAACAAAGGGAAGCTTCTTCTGTTACAATTGCAAAGCAAAACTCCATCGCAGAAGAGCTTCTCCGATCCCCAATTCGCGAATTGGCCGCTCGTCCAAGGTACGCATCGCTCTCGGTCTTGATTCTCGTACCTATCATCACCATTTACGCATCCGCTATCTGATTTTCATGGGATTCATCAAATTTAATTTCGATTAGTATTTTCATGTTCGTGTATTGTTCCGTTATTACTTGTTTGAATCGAGAAAGCTGTAGTTTTCAATTGGAAATTTCCAGATCTAAAGCGATTGACATAGATCTCAGGTTTCTGTATACTTGGGCTTCGAACGTGTTATTTTGAAATTGGTTCCCACTTGATTGTTAGGCCTAGAGTTTATATGGATTGATTTATGAGCTCGACTTGGCTTCATTCTTGTAGTATATATGAGTTTTATCTTGTTTCCACTTTTCATAATGATAGAATTTGGATTTGACGTTTTGGGTTTAGGTTTTGAGGTGGGTTTCCTCTATCTGGGTATGGATTTCAAATTTAGGGACAAGCTTGATAAGTTTGGAAGTTGAAATTTGTAGATTAATACATGCTGACGTCACATTTCAAGCCGATTAAGGATTTTTATATGGTGCCATTTGCATATTCATGCCCTGGAATGGGGCTGGAGTAAGAATGGTGATGGTGCCCATCAGCTCAACTACGATATAGTATATAGTTCTTGGCAGTCTCAAAGATCTTGAAGCTTATTCAGTTATCAGTTATCATAGGTTCACTGTCGTCTTTCTCTGGGTGCTCCCTTTCTTAATTGCTGAATGTTACTTTTAGGTTTTTCTTAACTTCTGTAAGGTAAGTATATATGGGATATACCTTTTCTTTTAAGAGAAAAATATTTTTAAGGAACCACAAAATATGCATGTTCTTGTACACAGGCTTAAGACCTCATAAGCGATCTAATGAGAATATTAGGGCAAAGTTATTCTTTTGTCATCAGGTTTCTACATTCCTGATAACATTTTATTATTATTTTCTATAATGGTTCAATAAGTTTTTGGACTCTTCCTGCAAATTTGAAGAAAACCTATGCACTGAATTAGGATAAAGGTAAAATGGTTTAGTTAACTCTGTTAAATTATACTAGTTTCAACAAAATAATAGTTCAGGGCCTATGAGGAGGTGGATGAGGATGACACATCAGTTTTTTATCATCCCAGACTGCTTATGAGAGATGAAAAAATTGAGAAGTTTTGATGCCCCAAAGCACCTGACTTGTAGCTTGGTTGGTAGTATGTTTAGCTAAAAATATTTTTGGTTTCAATTAGATCTTTATGATAATATATAAATCTATTTGCATATTTTGTTGTTGGAATGTTCGAAGTAGCTACACTATTTGGTTTATTTTAAACTAACTTGTATTTTCCACAAACTAATGAAATTCAGAAGAAGATATACTTAGAGGTTGAGGTGAAAGAAACTGCTAGGGTTCAACCGGTAGGTAGATCTGAAAAGATGCCCAGCCTGAAGATTGAAACAGGTCACCAGGACACAGTCCACGATGTAGCCATGGACTACTATGGGAAGCGCCTGGCAACAGGTTCATCTGATGCCACCATTAGGATAATCGGTGTGGGAAACAACTCTGGTTCTCAGCAACTTGCTATGTTGACCGGCCATAAAGGTCCCGTCTGGCAGGTTGCTTGGGCCCACCCTAAGTTTGGATCAATCCTTGCCTCCTGCTCCTATGATGGTCAAGTAATATTATGGAAGGAAGGTAACCAAAATGAGTGGTCACAAGCTTATGTTTTCAATGAGCACAAGTCATCTGTGAACTCCATTGCTTGGGCACCTCATGAAATTGGCCTATGCTTGGCTTGTGGATCTTCTGACGGAAATATCTCAGTTTTCACCGCCAGGCCTGATGGTGGTTGGGACACGACTATGCTAAACCAAGCCCACACTGTTGGAGTTACCTCAGTTTCTTGGGCCCCATCAATGGCTCCTGGTGCTCTAGTTGGATCAGGTCTCTTGGAACCTGTTCAGAAATTGGCTTCTGGTGGCTGTGATAATACTGTGAAGGTGTGGAAGCTGCATAACGGGAGGTGGACAATGGATTGCTTCCCTGCCCTTCAGATGCACACTGATTGGGTGAGGGGTGTGGCTTGGGCACCGAACTTGGGGCTCCCGAAGTCTACAATAGCTAGCGCTTCACAGGATGGAACAGTGGTTATATGGACTGTAGCCAAGGAAGGGGATCAGTGGGACGGTAAAGTTTTGAAGGATTTTAAGACACCCGTTTGGAGTGTCTCGTGGTCACTGACTGGAAACTTGTTGGCTGTGGCTGATGGTAATAACAATGTAACCCTATGGAAAGAAGCAGTTGATGGCGAGTGGCAGCAAGTGACTACAGTTGAGCCCTAGATTTCATGTATCGCTGTTTTTTGTTTCCTTTGTCGGTATTTAATATCTGATCACATTATCAGGAACTAGTTTGTCAGTCACTTGAGACATATATTTTGGTTTTGTATTGAGTATACTTTGGTCATATTGTTTAGTGTGATTATTTTTCTATCAGATTTAGGGGTGAAATGAAAGATGCTACTTCTATTGTTGGAGTGTTAAAGAGTAGTCTCTACAGATGCATGTTTTTGCTTGTTTCCCATTCATTAATACACCAGAATCACAGGTTTGGTCTTGCATCCATTTAAAATTATGTAGATTTCTGCATCTGCTGGCCATTTTACCCAGACATCTCTGGGTCAAATTTTGTTCTTGGCTTTGTTTGATCTTATTAATTTGTTTGGTCTGCAACTTATTGTGAATAGTGATCCATTCTTTAATCAATTGGAGGTAGCTCTCCCCTATTAACTCAAAATCACACCTCACCCGATGCGATTGGAATTTTAACCTACGACCTCTAACATGTAGATGTGTGTCTTGATCATTGTGTTATCCTCCATTGGACATTCCATTTTGGTTCCTTAATTGTACATATTGTTCTAAATTGATACCTAATTTGATTTTTGTTTCTATTTGGTACTCAAACTGTTGATATATTTTTAATTTAGTACCTTAACTACACATTTTTTTCCAAATTATTACCTAATTTTGATTTTTGTTTCCATTTAATGCTTAAACTATTGATATAATTTTGATTTGATATCTAAATTATTTATATTTGTTTCAAATTAGTCTCACATAATTCATGCATACAGTACAAACAAATCAATTTGCAAGAGTTGTTTGTATATTCTATTTATATGTAAAATATAGTAGTAATTTATTTGTTGATCACTTTTAGGTCCAAGTGTACCTTCAAGGACTAATTCTTCAACACAAATACCTCGTATGACATTCTATTCACAATCATCCTAATCTATGTGCTTTGAATTTAGTACATATAAGAACGTTGATATCGTGATCCACACATCATAATGATAACGATTTATCCCTGCAGTAGAAATATCGTTTTGTTGATAATAAAACAAACATCATAATGATAACGAGCCTTTTTGTATTCATTGTTACCATCCTAATATATCATCGCCAATAATTTTCTCATCCCGTAGTCCACCTTTATCCCTCGTGGGTTATACCCATGTTCCTTGATCTCAACACCATCCCTCGTAGGCTTATCCACGTGATCATCATCATTCCTCATAGGGGTTTCAATGTGTAAAATCTTTGTCATTATCACAATTAATAGGCTCTACAATTTGTATTTTACAACAAGCAAATGTTGTCTCAACCTCATAACCAGCTTCTAATATGCCTTGAATATCTGTTGGAGTTACAAATTTTACTCTTTCATAACCGTCATTTGAGTAATGGTCTCTTTAACACCTTCCAAACATGCTCCTTCCCTAACATTAATCAACTTTCCCTTCCTAGTTAATTTAGCTAAAGATGGAGTATCATTAAGTATGTAAATCTGTACAACATCTTCATCCACGTACTTTTTGAACATCACTTTTACATTTTTATTGTTTTTCATTACCGATAAAGACTCGAACAAAGACTTATTAGGAGACTTTCAGTACACAATATTGGTAAGCTCATACCCTAACTCATCCATATTAGCCATGATTTGTAGCCATCTACATCTGTCTAGATAAACGTCTCCATTGCATCGAATCCCACCATCCGTAGCCCAACAAATGATTTTTTTTTTATAAAACCTCACCCGTGACGAACTTATGAAATCTTTGCTTCATCTTCCAATTTCGACCCCTATATCACAACCCATCTTATGCATTCAACATACAAATACCACAACTACTTCATTACAAAACCTGAACCTAAGAAATATTGGAACTCAGAAAAAGAGAGACATGGGATGTGAATTTCCATTAATGCCCTCCCCAAAACCCTAGAATGGAAAGCCAGACAAGGGCACAACGACGAATTAAAATAAAAATCGGCTATCCACAACACAAAAGACCAATTTGAATTCCCGCGAGCAATAACATTACTGCCATATACTTTTCTCTTTTCCTTGTTCCCTCTCTTCTCCATCTCCCACTCTTTTTCTCGCCCCCAAACAACGCTCTAAATTCGGGATTAGATCCAAAATCAAACCACCATTTTTATTTTTAATTTTTGAAATTACAGACCGCCAATTTACACTACACCCTCCTCCTTCTCCGCTGTCCCTTTATATCTCTCAATCTCTATATTTTGGCGTTTTTTTTTTTCAGTGACAGAAGCAGAAGCTGCATTAGCAAATTGTTCATTTTCCTGATCAGGAAAATCAAGAGCATCAGAAGAAGATTCAAGTCTACGGATTGATTCTACTTTGAGAAATGGCGTCGCCGCTTGGTTCTCAAGAGTCTGAAGCCAGGCTGCACTCGTACAGCCGCAAAGACAAGTCTTTAGGGGTTTTGTGCACCAAGTAATCAATCCGACCTCATCACTCTCTTTGCAGTTTTTTTTTCCTCCTAATTTTCAGATTCATGTTGCTCATTTTTTCTGGGTTGATTATCAGTTTTTTGAAGTTATATAATCGTGATGGAATCGAATCCATTGTACTCGACGACGCAGCTGGGCGATTAGGTAGATAGATCCTGTCGTTCTCTTCTCTTTAAGCTGTTCCTTTTTGTTTTGTTTTATTAGTAATTTATCAGCTAATTTTACTTGGTTTGATGGAAGTGTGCGAAAAGAAGACGAGAAATTCTGAGTTTTGTTTATTTTGGTGTTTTTTCAACTAAAGGAAGCTTATTTATTGGGTTCCAATGGATGGAAATTTTGGGTCTAATGTTTTGTCTTTTAATGTAATTAATCCCCTAAAGTTTCTCCAGCAGCCAAGCAGGTCTTTTAGAATTTATACCCCAGTTTCTGATCTTTAATATGCAGGAGTTGAGCGGCGTCGGATATATGATGTAGTCAATATTTTGGAGAGCATTGGAGTAATGCATTTACTCTTCTTTTTTTGGCATTTATTCATGTTTTATGTTTATTGCTTAAGCTCTATTCTACATTAGAGAAAAATGGCTTTTATGTAATTGAGTTTTGGGCCTTACTAGGTTTCTGAATTATTCAGGTTGTATCAAGAAAAGCAAAGAATCAATACTCATGGAAGGGTTATGCTGGAATTCCTCGGGCTTTAGAGGGGTTAAAGGTATATCACAGTTTGTTTTTACTATTGTTCCAATAAGGAATGCTGACATATTAACTTTCTGGTCCTTATTCAGGACAAGGGTTTCAGAGAAAATTTTAACACCTCGGATTGCTTTGTTGTTGAAAAGGTATGCTACCGTTTCTCTTTGAATAATTGATTTGTTTGGTCACAGGAAGCTGCAAAACAGATAAATGAAATAGAGAATTGAATAATTATGGATTCTACATTGTTTAGGGTATGGAAATTTTGTTATACATCATTCAGTTTTGGTGCTTTCACAAAACATGAGTTGTCATTTTTGTTATTCTCCTCCATTCACGACAGCAGTAGTCTCTTACTAAAATTTATGCCTGTGCTATTTGACTAGGACATAAGTGAGAATGAAAATGGAGGGTCTTCCACAGCAATAAATGTTGAAGGCCAAGCAAATTCGTCGTCCAGAAATGGTAACTCTTTTCCCACTTTTTTCTGTAATTACTATCATATATTTGAGTAAAATGCCTATGTTGTCAAATGTATATTACTTATCATATACATTAATCAATTACTTGCTATGTAATGTTACTTTATGGTGATTTGTTTCTTAGACAGCAGAAGAGAGAAATCTCTAGCACAGCTCACAGAGAACTTTGTCAAGCTTTTCCTTTGTTCAGATGTAAGGGGACTTTCTCATATTGTTATCCTGGTGAACTGTTCAAGCATATTTCATTTGGTTTGATCCCTTGTATTTTTTTCTTTAGGCGGATATAATCACACTTGATAGTGCTGCATTGACATTGCTGGGAGCTGCTCACCACTCAACAGCTATGAAAAGTATTTAATCTTAGCTTATTGTTAAATTTATACTCAAGTTTCAAATAAAAATCTCTGAAAAAGTAAAGTAATTAACCAAAATTTTACTAATATGATTCTGCAGCAAAAGTTAGAAGACTGTATGATATTGCAAATGTTTTGTCTTCCATGAACTTGATTGAGAAGGTAAATACATTTCTAGGAAGATCTTATAAGTGATTGCAAATATGATATTCTTATATGTTGTGTGTATTTGTTTTGATTGACTCTTGTTAGCATAATTGATCCACAGACCCATCATCCAGAGAGTAGGAAACAAGCATATAGGTGGTTAGGATGGAGGGGAAAACCCAAAGCTGAACCTCTTGCCGCTTTGCTTCACAATGAGTCAAAGAAGAGAATATTTGGAACTGATATTACAAACCATTGTTCAAAAAGAACGAAGCTGGAGTCTTCACCTGATCAGAATTCGAAAAAAGCAGTAAACATTTCATCACCTACTGAAGACACCAGTTCGGAAAATGTCCATAATGGGAATGAATCAGAACAGCAACCAAAACATAGTGCAAAGAGTTTTGTATTTGGACCTTTCAGTCCTGTAGGTTTGCTTCGTGTAGGAAATTCTGGAAATAAGAACGGAAGACAAACTCAAGACTGGGAGAGTATAGCTTCTACCTTTCGCCCTCAGTATCAAAATCAAGGTATATTCTCAGATTTCATTCTGAAATATTATATCGACATGCCTTTTTTTTTTTTCTATACTAAGTAAATTAGCAAGGTGTTACAAAACTCATGCATCAAACTTTCAAAATTCAATTTGTTCCTTCTGGCGACGATATAAATATCAAAGAGTGGTGATTCCACCCTATGTCTAACCAGAATCTAATGACTTGATAGTTTTACTTATCTTTGTTGCTAACTAAGATGCAAAATTGCTTTAAACTCTGCCCCGTTTCCATTGGAGTTGACAATATATTGATTTCGAATTTGAAAACTCCAATATTTTCTCACCAGCAATCTGTCAACCGATTCAAACGAAAAACGGTTCTATTAGTTTGTCAAGTCCCTGCATCAATGTAGCTGCTTGGTATTATCTTGTTGTTTCAAGATTATGCATTTAATATGAAGATTTTATTCTAGTGGTGACATGTGGATCTTGCATGCTATGCCATGAATCACATCACTTATATCATGCTTTACACATAACTGTTGCAGCAACTAAATGACAGAAGATGGGTTTTGTTAATGGTGTGGCAGCTCTGAGTGACCTCTTCGGACATTACATGGAAGCATGGAAATCATGGTACACTGAAGTTGATGAGAAGAAAGAGGTACAGACAATAACCTGATGAAACCACCACCTCTCTCCTTAAACTCCATAGGACCAAGTACACATGTTCAAAATTGGAATAAACTTTTTACATTTGTGGCTCTTCAATTCAAAAGCCACCACCCATTTTGTCCATCTGGAACTTCAGTTTCTTGGTAAATTCTTTTTGGTTGATTGCAAATTACATGCAACAAATTTTTGGTTGATAGAGGTTAATATTATGAAAAATGCTAAATGTCCCAAATTTTGTACAAAATTTGATGTACAAAATGACGTGGCAATCTACGTGGCGGCTATTTTTTTTTTCCGTATTTTTGTAGTTGAAAATTAATTTTAATGAATAACAATCTGACGTATACGATACCATTACCCTTTCATGAATTTTTGGCTCGAAGCGCTCGGTTTATTAGACACACTGCACATGTGGCGCGTTGTGATTTGGCTAAGTCATCACTGCAATATTTGATGTGTCATGCTTCATTCATTGACACATTTCGTACAACTATTTTTGTACAAAGTTTTGTACATATAGCATTGTTGTAATATTATATCTGTATCGGTTTGATGAATGAAAAAGAGGAAATTTTCAGATATTTTTAACTTTTTCTACTGAAACAGGTTTTCAAGAAAGTGATAGTGAAGTCGATTGATTCAAATCCAATAGTTGAATGACATTTTGTGGCAGTGGATTGATTGTGAATGATAATATTAGCGGTTGATAATGAAATGGACAAAACAATATATCAATTCAAACAAAAAAAAGTGGAGAATATTGATAATATTGTGGAGCGATTTAACAGCAAATTATAATGTGATGTGTGGAACTGAAGCCATTGAGGACCGTGGACGACCCATTCAAGAACCGACCCACTTGCTCACTTGGGTCCTACATTGTCACCTCAATTGGTTCCATTCCATGCAAAGGATTCGAAATAGATAGATTAAGGAAGATTTAAAAGCCGGTCTAATACAAGAACAATCGACCAAAATAAATCTTAAGGCACCCACATGTGGATGAATAATGATGTAGTTTTTTGAGACAAGACTATTACAACAAAAATGAGCTAAGAAATTTACCATAGCTTTTCAGTAAATCGAGTGCAAAACGAAATCTTAAAAAAAAAAAACTTGATTTTTTCCCTACAATCGAAAACAAGAGACTGAAAAGAATGAGAAGAGCAATCTATCAAATAAAACAAATAAGAAACAACAGTAGCATTAACCTC
Source organism: Pelargonium cotyledonis (assembly GCA_036897625.1). Lineage (NCBI taxonomy): Eukaryota > Viridiplantae > Streptophyta > Magnoliopsida > Geraniales > Geraniaceae > Pelargonium > Pelargonium cotyledonis. The sequence continues at coordinate 43,311 of JAYMTA010000031.1, forward strand.
AAAGACAACCAACGAGCAATTAAGTTGAATGCCCAATAAATAGCATCTCTAAAAGCATGCATCTTAGTTGAGACATTGTCCGTCCAACACGCAAAACACGTTCGATTACCTAACCACCTACCTCGATAATCTATAAAGATGTGATTAAGCTAAATAGTCCAACATCCATTAATGAAAACAACATTCGAAGAGATTGAGAGGGAGCCTAAAGAGGAGCCAGACAAATGTTGGACAAATCAGTTTGAGAATGATAACGAAGATGTCAATATGATCAATACCAAAGAATTTCAAATCCTATCATTAAAAAAGTAACTTGTAAAAATTAGGTTGATATCTTTCACGTAACAAAAATGTGTGCGAGTACTACCATCAACACTAAAACATATAAAAATTGAAAGTTAATAATAATATTTGTAATTGGGAGAACTAGTAATTAATCAAACCTAGACTTACCTACCATCTAATTGTTGGCAAAAATATTGTGAAGCTTCAATGTCTCAAATTTAATACTGTAAAGTAATTGCACATTGCCAAACATTATTTAATACACATCAGCACATGCACGTTGCGAAAATTGCAATAAAAAGTATTGTTTCCTCCGGTTCAGTCCGGACAATTAGCTCAAGTTCAACCAGGCCAAAATGCAGCAGTACAAGGAGTGGCGAATCCGTAATTAACTCCAAACCTGCGTGGCATACTCTCAACCAATCCACGACTCGTAATAAAAAAATCGAACAAAACTAGTGGGCTAAGAGCTCAAAGCGGCTAAGAAAGATTCTTCCACCACCGGTGAGCCACCAGCACCCACCACCACCCAAGAGAGAGCTCAAGCTCCAGCTCTTCTCTTCTCATGGCGGCCGCAGCTCGAGCTATCATTCTCTCTCGCGTCACCGACCTGTCCCTCAACCTCAAGCCAATTCACCATCCCCAGCCCCCGCCCTTTTCCCGCCACCACCATCTCCTCCCCTGCCCCATCTTATCCTCCTCCAACCGCCGGAGGTCCTCCAAGTCGTTCCCTGGAGTCACTGTCAGCTGCCTCAGTGGCGGCGTCTCCGATGATTTTGTTTCCACTCGGAAGTCCAGCTTCGACCGAGGATTCTCCGTCATCGCGAGTTTGCTCAAGGGAATCGAGCCTCTTGACACCTCCGTCATCTCCCAAGGCGTCTCCGATTCCGCCAGAGACTCTATGAAGCAGACTATTTCTACAATGCTTGGTTTGCTTCCGTCCGACCAGTTCTCCGTCACCGTTAGGGTTTCCAAGCACCCGCTGGATCGCTTGCTCGCATCTTCAATCATCACCGGGTATTAGAGATTGTCCCTTCCGTTTATTTCCTTTTAAATCGAATCTCGATTGAATTAAATTGAATTGAATTGCTGATAGGGTGTGATTTTGATGGATCGGTTGTGTTAGGTATACGCTGTGGAATGCAGAGTACCGGATAGCGTTGACAAGGAATTTTGATATCTCTCCGGATAGTTCGAGAAAGTTGAATTGTTCAGTGAAGGATGAGATTTCAGAAGTGCAGTGTCAGGACAGTGAGGATAAGAAAGGTGAGTCTGGTGTTGTTGATATGTGTTTGGAAGATTTGGGGAGAAGTCCTCAGATTTTTGGGGATTTGCCTCCAGAGGCTTTGAACTACATTCAACAGTTGCAGTCGGAGCTATCTTCAGCAAAAAAGGTAAGAATTTGTGCTCCTGTTGTTATTTTGCTACTTGATTGCTCATTGCTGTGGGAATTTGATCTGAAATTAGTATTCAAGTGTCTGTTCATGGTTGTTGAAATGATTAAGTGGACTGTATCTGCACCAGGAAAATTCGTGTTGCAAACTCAATGAAGTTGGTTTGCAACTTCAAAAGAAAAGTGTTAGATTGAATATTGTATCCTTTTGGACTGTTCAGTGTGAGGTGTTTGTCATGCATGAAGAACTCTATGTAAACGAGACTATAAAAATTGTGTTGGGACTTAGGAATCATTTAGGTAGCATTTTAGTGGTAGATTCATGGTCTTGATTGCCAAAAACTTATTTTGTTTTATTTAACTTTAAAGCAGGATGGGAGGTTTCTAATCTGCCACTAGGTTGTTCATTAGATATCCAATTGTACATGCATACAATTTTCAGTTTATTAGTATGGTAGATATTGAAAGAGAAACTGTTGGGGGTATACTGCCATAACGGTATGTCCTATGAAAGTTGAACTACCCCTTTATGTGTAGTGGCTCATTCAATATGATAGTCTACATGATCTAGCTCCAGGTTGCTGCTTCTGTTTGATCTGAACTTTTTAATTTAGTATCTGTATGACCTCTTATGTATGTGATTGCATACTTTGAATTTGCCTAATATCTATGTGCCAATTATGTCTGTCATTGAACAAAGATAAGCATTGTCAAATTTGTCAGAATAATCCCTTCCTCCCTCTCTTATGTGTCTGCATTGTGTGTTATGTTTAGAAATTTGTGATGTTCATATTAGAGTAGCGATTTTACTTGTAATTCCCATATCTTGAGAACCATTACCTGTTCTTGACCAGTGTAGTGTCTGCAATTAATAAATAAAGAGTATTCTATAAATATGCATTCATATATTCTTGAAGGAATCCAACGAAAATGGAAGAGAAGTATTTAATTTTTTTCTAACCGTTTTCTTCCTCTTCTTGCTTCCCCACCCATCTTGTTGGGCATCCCTGTTTTACCATTCTGGTTATTGGCCACAGATTACTTGCCAGCTGTATTTTCATAAGCACTGGGGATAAGTTCATAGCACTATTTCCTCGTGTCATGTTTTGCGGATGTCACCCTAACTATTTAGTAAAAGAAGAGACATTGAAGTACAGAGATAAGGTCCCTCTAAAACAAAGGAGAAAGTTCATAGTGCTGTTGCCCTAGATTTATTGTGCGTGTATTCATTCATATTAAGTCAACCTTCAATGTGATGTATCTATTCCATGAGCAATATCATCTATTCCATGAGCAATATCATATTATGATGTTACTATATTTTATGCAGCTTTAATATGTATGATCTTTGAACTGATGATGTGTGGTAGCTTTGAAACTTTATGGTGCCTCACTGCACATGTGAATGACAGTCTCACATATGCTTGTGACTACAATGCTGTTGCAGGAATTGAACACCCAGAAGCAGGAGAACATGCAAATAGAAAATGAAAAAGGAAATAGGAATAATCTCTTGGAATATTTACGCTCCTTGGATAGTGAAACGGTAATAACATAAGATTTGTGAATTTGATTCAAAGATATTCAATTTGAAGTTTAGTCTCATCCTTCAGGCTTCAAGCCCCTCCAATATATATGAAACATGTCTAATATCACTCGATTTGGTTTGAAAGGTGACAGAGCTATCTCGACCTTCATCAATAGAGGTGGAAGAGATTATTCATCAGCTAGTTCAGAACATATTGCAAAGATTCTTTCGAGATGACTCTCCCTTGGATTTTATGGGAGAACCAGTCAAGGGAAGTACAGAGAATAGTCAAGAGGGTGCTGATGAATTTTCCAACTCCGTAGGCACTTCCCGTGATTACCTAGCAAAGCTGCTCTTCTGGTTAGTATTTTATTCTCTTCCTTAAGAAATTTCTCACAAGTAGAGCTACCAATTAATCAGGCCTATGGCATTTGCACACCCAAATAAGATTGAAACAAGAAAAAAGTCAATTTGATTATTGAACTAGTCTGTTGCATAGTAATGTGGGAGAACAAGATATTTCAAGTGACTGTAGGAAAGTGCTAAAAAAGTTTAACCTATCGTTTAGAGTAACAGATGGGATATAGATCTGTCTTTCTGTGGTTCTTTAGGATCATATATGGCAGAAAACTCATCATAGCTATGTCTTGAAGCCCATATTTACGACATAGTATTCACATTCATATATTCCTCTTTCCGCAAATGCTACTACCCGTTTGTTAATGGAATCATAGTATTTAAAGGTCCGTTTCTGCTGGCAGGTGTATGTTACTCGGTCATCATTTGAGAGGCTTGGAGAACAGATTGCATTTAAGTTGTGTCGTCGGGTTGTTGTAAGGATCATAAAACGCGGCAGCATGTAAATTCTTTTTTGTTCTCAACTATTTTTACCATTGTGATTATAAATATTGTAATCTCCACTTCTCCTCTTATTTACTACTTCATAGCCAAACACCATACAATCTAATTGAGTGATTGTGAAAGGTGAATTAAATTGATTTCATAATTCAACAGTCAAATTAGCGCCAAACACATAACACAAATGTATGTATTTGATCGTAGACTTGTCAAGAAACATTCACTGCCAATCTGTAATACATATTTATTAATCTATGGTAGACTTCGATGAATTGTATAATGAACTTTACAACTGTATCGTGTTATTGCAGTGTTACCACTAGCATTACAATATAATACATATATTCTAGAAGACCATTTTTTTTTTTTTTTTTTTTTTCCGGGTTTATACCATGGGGTTACTGAGCGGGTCCACATACTCGCAGTTGACACATTTAAGCCGTTTTATTCCACTCAGACTAATACTCATTCCAGATTTGTTCACAGTTAACGTCTTCACTCTTCCCATAGTTTTGTTGAGTGTGAATCGAACGTAAGCGCTCTTCACACTCACGCAGTCTGTTGCCAACTGCGCCACTACTTTTGGATAAAAGACGCAATTTAATTTGATCACTGGAGTTTTGTGTTTCGACTCAAAAATAGTTTCTCAACTTTCAAATATTGATCGAAAATTTCTCAATTTTTTGTATTCTAAGGGCTATAACTATTTTGGGTCAATATTTAAGAGTTCAAAAACCAAATTTGTTTAAAACACGAAAATTCAAATACAATTTTGGGTTAAAAAAATATAGAGAACAAATTAGATCAAAAAATAAAAAGTTCAAGACATTTTTTTCTAGTTATATCTACCTAACTTGCGCCAAATTAATGCCACCGACCTCTACAGATAACGGTTGTAACGTTCACAATCGAAACTTGAACCCTCAATCACAACTTGCAAAAACTGGCCAATCTGCTTTACAGGCTTTCAATTGTCAATTTAAAAGCCAATCAAACTCGAACCCAGAATTTTCTCTTACAACAAAAACTCCATAATTATACTGCAAAAATGGTTCAAAAATGTACGAAACCTGTATGTATATATACAGTAATACACACAAAAGAATAGTAAAAATCAATGAAATAGAGTGTCAAAAACAAAACAAGAAACCAAAAAAAAAAAAAATCAAATAGATGATAATATACTTGTAATGTAAGTCAACTGTTGCTCATTGTGTTGATGATTGTAAAGATCATATGGAGCCCATAGATAGTCAACTGGGCATGGTCTCCTTCCATCAAGCCTCACCCATGGCTTCCCTTTTCCACTCCAATGCAACAAGCTCACTGCTCCTGGGTGCAATTTCCTGCAACTACTCACCACATTGTCTCCTCCAAGCCCATGCTGGTTCCATCTGTGATCAATGGCCTCTACTTCTCCACCAAACACCAGCAAGAACGGCGGCAGCGAACCCAGATCATAAATCCTCCTCTCCTTCTGTATCTCCATCCACTTCTCGATCTTCCTCGTGTATTCGCCTTCTCTCCACCTCCCCAAATCCATCACCATCACGCCCGTGTTGAAGTAGCAGGGTCTTTTTGTTCTGCCATTGAACACCTTTGGGAACTCCGGGTTGAGCCAGAACTCGTCGGAGAAGTATTTGGTGAAGTTGGCGTGGCAGTACTCCGGAGCTCCGATTGTTCTTGTCCCGGTGAGGGAGATGGACCAGAGCTTGTGGATGTCGTCGACCACCACCACGTCGGAGTCCAGGTGGATCACTCGCTTGATGCAGGGCTCGAGCATGTCGGCGAGGTAGCTTCTGGCATAGTTTAGCGGGTTCTCGAGGGCTTGGCGGATGGAGGAGGAGATGAGGTTGTTGACGAGGTCTTCCCGGAAGATGTAGACTTGGAATTGCAGAGAAGGGAAGGTTGACTGCACGATCCGAGCGAGTTCGGAGCTCGAATTGGCGGCGACGAAGTGGAAGAAGATGTTTTCCGGGCAAGACGAATGCTTGAGAACAGAGTGGACCGCAGCAACAGAGCCTCTCAGGTACTCTAAATCTATAGTCATTGCAACATGAACAAGCAGAGGATCACAAGCCAATAACATACTGTTTTTGGACACAACCGGACACTCCAGTCCGTTCCGGTACTCCGGCGCCTCCAAGAACTGTACGGACACTTCATCTCCGTCGCCGCAGGGGACTTTTCCGGGGAATGATCTTATCGAAATAGCCGGAGATGGGAGCAAGAAAACGATGACAGACACAAGAAATAAGAGTTTTAAAGAAAACATCAGAGAGCTTTCTTGAATTGTCCCAGAATTGATCAAGAAACAGAGCAGAGCTGAGAAGAAACTTGAAGAGGTCCAAGAATTTGTTATATTCAAATTTCAGGACATTGAAGTTTTCTTCTCCAACTCTCTGTCTCTCTCTGTTTTTTATATTTATATTCTGCAATTTCACTCATTATTATTCATATATGTGTGGCTTCAAGGAGCTTCATGAGCCAGTGGACATGTGGCCACGTGGCATGAATAATAATATTTTAATTAATTTATTTTTTGAAAATTTCAATTTAATGTATTTGGCCACTTGAATTTTAAAAAATGAAGTGGATACATCTGGCCACATGGAGTGCTACCCATTACCAATATAAACTTCTATTTCTTTTTGCTCTTTTATTGCCTTCATTGTTGGTAGCTGCTTCTTCTTTTCCTAATAAAAGTTTATAAAATTCAAAATAATGATTTCACTTCTCTTCCTTCATCTCTACATTTCTCTCTAATTTATTAGCTTATAAGCAATCTGTTAGGTTCACTAAGTCCACCTAAACAAACAAATATAGATATAAGATTTTGAAGTTTCATATTTTGAGCTCAAAATAAAAGTCAGCTCTCAAAAGTAGTGGCATAGTAGACAACACAAGCTGCGTGAGTGGGAAGAACGCTTGCATTCAATCCTCGCTCAACACATTCTTGGGGAGAAAAATGTGCTTTAACTTTGACTTACCCTCGAATGAGAATTAGTTTGTGTGGAAAAACGGTTTAAGTGTCAACCGCGAGTATGCGGGCTCGAGTAAGAACCCAAAAAAAGTCAGCTCTCTAGTAATGGGTATGTTATGCTGTTTTTCATTTTTGTGAGTGAGCTGTGAGTATGGGACATGACATTCTCTGGGGAACCAATAGAGCCACCTCAGAACAGCTGTGCATTAGAATAATTAGATGATCACATCTCTCTCAAAACCTATTGTTCCATTCAAAAATTTGAATAGAACATGTACCAACTATTTCAGCAGAATCAAAAAGTTCCCAATCTGGTTTTTATATGCTCTGGGGGTTTAAATATTTGTAGTAAAACTAAGTCTGAATCATTGGGAACATACAGATATGGAGCATCTAGTGAGCAAGTAGCCAACTTGCCCCACTCCACTGCTATAGGAAACATAAAAACACACATCTTATACTAGAGTTGCAAGCAAGACTATATTTATGTATACAATTGAAACAGATTTGGGGTTTAGGGATATGCTATTTAATACCTGTCTCTCCGGATGCAATATTGAAGCATATGGTAGGCAGCGCAGGTTGAGACGTGGTACCAAACTCACAAGTTTGTCGACAAAAGCAGGTGCTGCAGATGGATGACCTGTACAAGAGTGAACCAGAAAACTAAGTCACTTGCTCATGTTATGTTGCAGAGGGGAATGTGCACTGTTTTAGTATAAATACATGATACAAGTAATGAAAGACAGTGTGATTGAACCAGATGAAATCGCAAACAATTGAAACTACATTTACTCGAGGAAATCATACATAACTGCTTCACAAATCACATCCCGGATTCTTTACCAGGGAAAATAGTGCATCTGTACCCATCTCGAGAGCAATAGCATCCTAGAAACTTTCAATCTTGAACCAACGGAGAAATAGGTCAAACAATTTACAAAGCCTGCTAATAGTAGCATTTCAAACCATCTAAATGAATCAGATCAGACAAATGCACTGTGACAAATCTCATGGAACATACAAATGCTAAATGAATGCTGAATAATGTTGCTATTAGAAGATGATTGAGATTGTCAATGCATAATTTCATCTATGGCTTTCCAAGCATATACAGATTAATGAATATATTTAGAAGTAAAAAAAAATGAACTGCAGAAATAAATACCTCTGAAATGTCTTCCAACAGCAAAATAATTATAGGGGTTCAGCAGTATCATCAACCGCCACCATCAGCGTAAAATGTACTACAATGTTTAATGGAAGAAAACGGACTCTTACTTGAGAAAACATTCAGATATACAGAAACCTAAATGAATCCAGCAAGCATCCGTACTGAGATGTTAACAATCAAAAGAAGACGGCTACGTGCTTCCTGTTGGCCTCAAAACAGAGCAAAGAGCAAAGATCTCAAGCAAATTTGAAAGAAGTAAGCATCAGATGATATACAACCTTTCAACAACTAAAAGAAAGGAGAAATATGCATCAATATCAAAACATTTAACTCTAGCATCTCAAAGATTTGCAGACTAACATGTTAAGTTCTATCAAAGAGAAATAAATTTAGCTACGAGAAAAAGTTAATAAAAATCTAACATCATCACATACACTGAAAGTGTAGCTCTCTATACTTCAGGTTGGTTGATGAAACCATTGTGGAACAAAAGAACTGCAACTATTGCAATAACCAAAGCGAGGAACTAGTATAATTGTATTCCACATCCAGAGGATACGGTGCATTTTTTCATTTCTTCTTTTTTCTGAAGACAATCTTATTCTTATTATACTTGGTTTACGTATAACAAGATACAAACTCTTCCAGCGATTCAATCTAGTTCCCATGCTGCCTCAATAAATTTTCTTTACTCATTTCTTAATGTGAATCAAAGTTCTAGCATTGACAAAACATGACTGACAAGTGAGAGAGATATGACCCCATTTACATGATACATATGGAAAATTTCTCGTTCTAAGACCTGAAAGATGTCACCACTCCATCACACCCTGTACTTCCGTTCAAGGGATCATAATGCTTCCTGCAGCCAGGGCACCGTCCATCTGCCTCAAGAACCCTCTTGTGACAAAAAAGGCAAAGCCTGAATCCACATGAACATGGGAGAAAGCTTGTATCCGTGACATCTAAGTCCTCATAGCAGATAGGACATGAAGAAGGCTGAGAGATCACACTTTGCCATACAGCTCCATGACCACTCTGTTGCTCTGAATTATGTCCAAAACTATGCTGCTTCGATAGGTTGGGTAGGCATTGAGGACGAAAAGCATCGTCAGATCTCCATGCACGACAACTCGCATGTGATCCAGTAACCACTTCTGTACTCTCTCCCTTGGATACGTTTGACCCAGTATTCAAGTTAGATGGCTCCGGATCAGCTAATAAATTACTGTTTCCGTATTTGGAAGGAGTAACTGGAATTGGATTAGGCTCATTCTCATTTGCATTCAGAGCATCCGCAAAAGTCTCCCAATCATCAAGACAACCATCGTCCTCTTCTTCCTCACTAGCACTTCCAGAGCAATCACCACTGCTCGCGCTACTGCTACTGCTGCTGTGGCTACTGCTTCCGGAAAGACCGTTACTTGAATCACTATGACCCAAACTGCTCCCAATGGGGCTGCTCATCAGGGACTCTGAATCACTATCATGGATGCTTGAGCCCTCATTCTCCTCCCCTCTTGATCGTGGTTCCGAACTATCCAGTGGTCTGTGTTCGCCAACCAATTGCACAGGTGATGGTGGAGACACACCCTTCCCATTTGAATCCATCTTGTACCCCTTGTTCTTGACTGCATTGCAACCAGAATCTATTATTAACTAATGACATTTAAAAAATTAAGTAAAACTTTCTCAGCCCCTCCATAAAGGCTTCTATTTCTCATGCTTCTTTATATTCCAATAGATCAAATCACATCATCAACTCATTAATTTTCTTTTTCAGTGGTCACTTAATCGATACGTTTATGAGAAGTGATAGAAAGCATAGGCAGAATTGCATAGAACTCAGGGTTTGCTAGGTCAATGGAAGAGAAAAAGAAGTTTACATCTTTAAGTACTATCCATATAGCACAAATGGGATACTTCTTCTAATTCATATTCTGTATATCAACATTGCTAGAGACGACACCATGTACATAATTTTGAACGCACCAAAGTGGATACATTTGCTTCAACAAAGTACATAAACCCTATCTAAACTTCTATCAAGAAAAATATTCCAACGTTATTACTTTCATCAAAAGTGTTTCTGTTTTTCTTCCACAAAATTAAACCAACTCGAGAGCTGAAACATCTATAGATATATCATATATACATGGAAAATAACTAATCAACCAAGTCCTCACATCAAGAATTTGGTTAAGACTTTCAGCGCCCAAGCATGTTACTTTCTATTCATATCTACCCCGTCATTACGCCTAACTATGTAAGGGTAAATAATAAAATGTATGATAAAGGAAGGGAAAAATATCCACTAAGTATCTAATAATTGAAAATACCCTAATACCTCACTAAATCGAACATCTAATAGTCAGGATTGTAGCTTTATTAAATCTTAACTCCTCCAACTCGTCAGAGGTACAAATCAGCTAATCACCGGTTAATGGCTTCATATCCCCAATTATTTCATTTCTAAATTGTTGGAATTAAATCCAGCTTGAAACTATTAGCTCAACATTCAAAATCTACGTCCTGGCATTCTGAACCCTTCACCACATTCTCTAAACAAGAACGCAAAAACGAACCAAATAAATTCGACAACCGTGAAAACTCCTCGCCTACCTTGAGAAAGCCATTGTTCGCGGCGAACATCGAGCTTGCTCTGCTTCAATTTCGCCAATCGGTTCGTCTGCAACAACAAATCAGCATAAGAAACACCAACACAAAAACAAATAAAAATCAAACTTCAAAAACCAACAGAATTCGGCACCATCTAAACCCTCAAACACCAATACATGCAAGACCTGAGCTCCAAATGTCCATTTTCTCAAGAAACAAACAAAAAGGACCAAAAAAGTAGAAAATTACCCTCTTTTTCTTGGCAAAATCCTGGTTGAGGGAAGGCAACAGACCGTTCGAGATCGAATCAAAGCCCATTATAATCAGATCTCTGTGAATGATCGGCAAAACAAAGTGTAAGGAGGAGATTAAGAGTGTAAAAATGCAGAGAATAGGTAGAAGATGAAGAGGAAGAAGAAGTGAGAGACAGATATGATACGGTGTGGATAACGAAGGCCTTTAAGCTCTGCTATATCTATTTCTTCGACGGCCCATATTGAGCCGCATCTGCTACATTTTTAATGTGTCCTCAATTACTATTATGCCCTTGTTGCCTATCTTATTTACTTTGTATATGATTTTTATACATTTTTTTTTGGACAAAACAATTCTTGTGTTTTTTGTCTTGAAAGATCTATTTTTTGTTTCTTTTCTGAATAAAGGAGAAGAAAAAGATATTTTAGCAGATTTTTTTAAAGGGGGATATGGGATATATTAGTTGATTTGTTTGCGTGCCAACTAGATATTTTAATATTTTATGAATACATTCGAATCTATGTGTGTTGTGTGATCTCTATTGGTATAAATTGAGCTATATTGAGGTAAAAGATAGCATAGATTTTTTCAAAAAATAATTACATTGGCATTATTTTTAACACTAAGGCGTTTAAGATATGTAAAACTTTCGGAAACATTTGTCTGAAATTAAAGGACGAGAATGATATAACTGAGAAACAAATAAGTTTTGTTATCAACTCAGTTCTATAGTAGAAGATTCCTACAACAATAAATCAAGTTTAATTTATGTGTTTTAAGATGGGTAGTTAGAACTAAAATTCATCACAATAATAATAATAAAAGACTTAATATTTATCTATTTTCTAAATATTTCAGTTTCTTTCACTATATAAAGTTTTGTTTAATTGCAGCGAAAAATAATTTTATGGCCTAATGGAGTGCATTTTAGGAATAATAAAAAATCCGTCAAAGCTTAGGAAACTTGAGGAAATGAAATTCATGAATTAGAAGTAGGCCACGTTTAACTCAAGTTGTGGTTCAATACAATTCAACTATATGGGCCTAGTTGGGCTATCCGAGTTGGGCTGGGCTCATATCATGGCCCAACTAGCAAAAAAAAAAAAAAAAATGCCTATAAAAATCGAGCTGAATTGGCATCAAAAGTACATTGCATCGCTTACCGTTGAAAGTTCCACTGTGGTGGGCCCACAAACCAGGAACAGAGAACAGAACAGACCAGAACTGAACTGGAGCTGGAACTGGAACTGGAACTGTTAGATATGAAGAAAACAAAAGGCAAAGGTTTTTTTTAAAGGAAAAGAGCTTCTCTACAAGGTATTGTCTGAAAGAAAACTCAATAACAACAAATGAAATAAACATATTTTTACAAACACATCATCCATTGTTCTTCGGTCCCATCCAATCCTTATTTACACACCAAATGCTCTGCTCTGCTCTCACATTTACATCCCGAGCGCTTCCCATCTCTCCAAGTTGTGACCTACAAAGCCCCCGAGCAAAGGATGACGCCACCTCCCGAATTAGGTAAAATCACTACACGGAGCACGCGAAAGGAGTGCATGTCGGTATGCTGATATAATAGTACAAAATTTGCAAGATTAGGAACTATGCAGTGTTATTTCTACCTCGCGTAACCCGGATTGTCATGTGGCAGATAAGAATCTGTGGAACCTTTCTACTCTTGCTTTGCAATCATTCGCAAATTTACGGTGCGGTGAACTTGTACTTTTCCTTCTCACGCGATAAAAGAAATCTTCCGTGTCTAGTACATAGGAGATCTACAAGGAAAAAGAAAACTTTATCAACAAGGAAAGCAGTAGCGGATCATGTATATGCTACGGTAATAATACAATATCAAGCCATAATTGAAGTAGCAAGAATGATTTACTACATTAGTACTTGGAGAAGTAGGAAAGAAAAAACTAATTACCAAGTCAGATTCTTAAGAATGATTTACTATCCCATTTCACATTTAGCATTTATCCTCTTTGGATTCAGAGTGAAATGCGAAGCAACTCTCAAGCAGCATTACTTTAGCTATAGAAGAAACATACCTTTGACGAGTTGCAAGCTATTTTACACTCCAAGCCATTCACCACCTGAGCATCTTCCATGGCCTTGCAAATGGCAGTTAGCTCGTCTAGGCCTGCATACTTTTGCTTGTTTCTGAAAATAAAAATTAAGAGAATAAGGAGAAAACCATGACTTATACTGAACAGTGCCACAAGAAGTTCCCTCATTCCAAAAGATTACTGTAATAAATGCTATGAGCAGATCCCCAAAAGGACAGTAAGAAAAGAAGTCAAAACCAAACATTTCAAAAGCACCCAATTGATAATGAATTTTGGCAAAGAAAGAGGCCCGATGCAGAGGCAGTCCTCAAATCACTCAAAATACACCGTCTGCCTGTTCATATGCTGGCTAGGAACTACTACTCTTACATTGGATCAGGAAAAAGTATATATATATATATATATATATAAAGGTGAGCACAAAACATAATGTTGTCACCTCTGCAGTACAATGCCATGCGGCTCTTTTTTCCCAGGAAAGACTGACAGAAAATCATTGAGCAGATAAGCTGCAAAATTAGGATCCATAGAAACTGCATACACTTCAGGTTTTTCACTCACATTATCCATCAGCTGGATGGACAACCTGGATGGGACAGATGACTGCAGAAAGTTCAAAACAAAGATCATAGTCAATTTAGAGATCGCACACACACACACACACACACACACACACACAGAAGAGTATAGTAGGACTTACACATTCTAATCGATATACATTCTCCTCGTGAAGCAAAACGCGTGCATTTTCATGATACACTGAATCAATTAATTTGCCAGGTTTACGGGATTTCTCATATTCATATAGTTGAAGTAGCTTATTGTCAACCTCGTCAGTTGCAACACTTTGAAGCTGCAGTAAAGTACAAATCAGAACCTTTGGAAAGCCATAGGATTAAATGGAATAAAATATCAAAGTGGACAAACCTGTTTGACCAATCTGTATATCAACTTGTCCAATGTGAACAGAACATATGACTGATTGCCAATTATAGATCGACATTCATCCTCAAACTTCGCGTTATCAGCAGATCCATCAAGCAAATTGTATAGAGCAGTCATAAATCTTCACAATGACAAATAAAAGAACCAAAATCAATATGCATTCTGCATTTATAATTTCATTAGACAAGATGAAATGTGAAACCACCTAGCATAAGGATCTGTATTACTATCCGTCGCAGTTCTCCACTTCATTTCAGCACCGACTGAATTTATTTTTGCCGACAATATCCTTTCATAAAGAACCTAGTATATATAAAGAAAGAACAGCATTTAAAAGCACATTAATATTTTCTTTACAAAAAAGATATACGATTGCGACCTCTCAAACACAGAGATATTATGCATTTCCTTACTTGATGAAGCCTAAATAGCACGTAGAAATCATCGTTTCCATAAAAGACTCGAGAATCTTTCCTTTCCCCATTAAGTAATCCAGATGGCACATGCTTAGCAAGAGGTTTCACTGACATAAGAAAGTGTTCTGATAGTGGCAAGGACGTGCCATCTCCTCCAACATAGTGCACATCGGCTATCCCCTCAGCCTCGCCTTCGCTCTCAGCCTTACCATCAATTTCATCACGTTCACCATCTTCCTCTTCTTCACGCTCTTCCCGAGAGCATTCATCACCTGCAGACTCACTGCCAGAGACATCTTCAGCAGGCCCAGAAGCATTTTCACTATCCTCATCATCAGCATCATTTTCTCCCCCAGCATCCTGGCAGCTAACCTCTTCCACATTCCCTGATTGATATTGCCTACTTTCAACACCAAGCTTAGCTTTGGGCTTAGCCTGCACATCAGTATCTCCATAGACAACAAAGTTGTCCTCCTCAAAATCACCATTGGGTGATAACTCACCCTCTTCCTTCTCAATTTTGGAGGGCCCAACAGATTCTTCATGATAATTGTTTGTAATGCCTTCTGCCAACACTCCATTTGCAGAAGAAACTGGTTTTGCAGCATCACCACCCTGAAGCACAATATTTTATGGCAACATATTAGCATTATATAAAAAATGGTAAGACAGAACGAAACAAACCCTTCCCTGCACAACAAAGTAGAGCCAAGAGTTGCTGCCAAACAAAACAACAGGAGATGTGTAGTATCAATTGAAGAACAGCACTTGTTGTAAAATAATGAGAGAACCTTAATATTACTTCTTTTTATAAAATCCAACAGAATGGCCTCATACCTCTGATGAGGGTAGAACATCAACTTTAGCTTTGGCTTCACATTCATCGTTGGCAACATCATTGGGCTTGGATGGAGTTGCGCCAGACCCTTGAAAAACAACAAGTACAGTGTAGGAGAAATTAGGGACACGCAAATAAAGAAAACATAAGATAGCAATGACAGCACTAACGGAAAAGCAAGAACCGGAAATTGATTATGCCTAATATCTTTTATACTAACCTGATGTCATTTCTACACTGGCTCTTCCATTACTATTTTCAGCTCCAACTGCAAGCGGCATATTGGAATTAACTACTCGTCCACCCGAAGCAACTTGAAGAACAAATGCAGAAATTTAATCATTGACTTCTGTATTCTTCCATTCTTTCATTAACAGAAGAGCAAATGTACAAATATAAGCAATGATAAGTACCTTCTTTAGCTGAAGTATCCCCATTAGTCAATGTAGTCCTGCAAATATTAGCTAGTTCAGCCAAAGCATTTTCGTCCTCATTGCTAGCAGATTTTGGTTGCTTAGTGTCAGCACCAGGGCTTCCATAACTATCTCCAATGCTTGATGCAGCCTTTTCAACATCTTCACCGCCATCTGTGTTGAGAGGCCTAGAAGGAAAACCCAACATTGGCTCCAAGAAGGAAGTCCAAAGCCTCATAACTTTGTTCAATTGTTCTTTGGTGGAGCAAACCTCTTCACATGAATACTGGATAAGTTTACAGAGGTCCTCATGAATACTGATATCAGAATATTCAAATTCAAGATGTGGAATGATAGGTTGTCTGCTACCAGCAGCAACAGCCAGAAGAACATCATCCTCTTTCTGCTTACTCTCCTTTAACTCCTTGATTTCAGACACCAAAGCTGTGTAAAAAAGATTTAAGCAATTAAATAGTTGAAGTCACAACTCACGAGAATGAAGAGAACAAATACATATGCAGATCCTGTGCCCATGAGTACTAGTGTGACAAAGAGTTTTTCTACATAAAAGAACAAAAAATGAATTGAATCAAAATTTACGTGGCACTAGAAGTTCATCTACATGAACGAACAAAAAAATGAATTGAACCAACACTATGTGGCACATACTTTTCAGAGCACTATAAATTTACAAGCAATAATTAACCCCAAAACAGACCTGATTGGTAAATGGACATCTACCTAACTAGTAAAAATTCAACAATTTACATTTAGCATACATCACAAAAATTTCTCCATCTTCATGTCTCATTTAAAGAAGTCATCACCAGTTGTAGATGAATATGAGTACACAATCACCTGGATCTAGATAAACTAAAATATATTGTCATGACAACTAAAAGCAAACAGAATGCAATCAATTCAATTGACCTTTTTGTTTCAAGACAGTAATTCAACTTACATTTTGTGCTTAAGTTCTTTGAATCTTGTTGCTTGAAATAGAAGCTACGATGGTCAAGTGACTTGTAATGGTTTTTGGCATAAATGTCTGCCCACACTTTATTAAAATCTGAGCGACACTTCGTCCACTCTTCTTGTTTCTGCTTCAGGCGAGTTAATATGACAGGCAGAGCAAGAGGTGGATTCTTGCGCAAGATGTCCATCACATCAAGCCCATGGTCACCATATAAGCGTTCAATGCATCGTTGACTTAGAGCTGCATCAACAGCGTGTTAAAAGGGTCAGTTATGCAAAAACAAATATCTGCTAAGCTCAGGCAGCAAAAATTAATATATAAATCTAAATATTTTATTAACACAAACCTGTAAAGTAATCTTCAATACGAATTGGAGTTTCTGTATTGATTTTATTTTCATTGATGTTGTTCAACAATTCCTCCACACGCTTAGAAGTGGAGCTTACAGACTCTAATAACATGTCCAGCTCGAACCTAATATCGTCATGCAACAATTTCATTGCCACATACCAGTGAGTTCAACAAAGGTAGCAATAAACAAATCCCATACTTGACTTGAACAGAAATATGACAGTTCCAAACAAAATGCAGGAACAGGGAATGTGTACTTTCACAAACATAAACCGTACATTGATTGAATTACAAATCATGGAAAGTAGAACTGCTGAAAGAAACTTTTACCTATCATCTTCACATCTGAAAAGGCTTTCTTCATACTGGTTTCTACGCATATGTTTAAAAGAATAGTCTTCACTTCCTGAAGTCACAGATACCCAATAATCATTCAATACTTGGGCACCAAGCTCTGATCTCTGGCTTGCTGAAGGTATTGAATACTGCAGCAAGACAATCACCATTGTATAGCCAAACACCAAAGGGTTACAAATTGAGACAAGCCAAATAACAATATGTACACAAGTACAACGTATAAATATATTTCATACATCATCTGGCAGAAGGCGATAACTGGGAGTACACCGTTCACAGCTAGAAAGATCAAGCTCTTGAATGGATTTTGCCATATGCTTCTCCCTGTATCTTTCCTTTTCTTTAGTTGCTTCCATTTCACGCTTATGCTCTTTCTCTTTGTCTTCTATCTTTGCTGATCTTGACACATGTCCATCAACACACAATGATCCTGCAATAAACAGGTTTGCAATTCCTATGTCAAAGGAAACTTTAAGATATCATCTAGCCAATACTTCCTAAAGATAATTCTACGGAAAATATTAAGATCGAAGAACAATAAAAAAAAAATATATCTAAAATTTCTATGTCAAAGAAAACTAGGAAGGATAACTATCATTTTACATACTTTTACTCATAACGCCAGCAAGAAATCCATCTGCAAGAAAGAATTCGGTAAGTAATATTTTATTGGCAAAAACAACCAAACTTAAATCATGGAGCTTCTCTAAGTTACCAATATTCTCACAACGCTCCACAAAATCATTAAACTCGTCCATAAGATCGGGATACTTTCCAAGCAAATCAGTCACCTGAAATGCAAAGACATTGGGTTAACAGATAGCCAAACTAGAGGTGACAGCATCTTGTTTTCAGCTTACAGAAATGAAGTTTTTGAAATAAATATATAGTTAGTTAAATTAGATGAAATTTCTGATATTCTTAAATAAATGTCTTGTCATTAAAAAAAATAGTTCCTAACTGTTTCCAACAAATTTGATTGAATTTGGAACCAAGAGGATATAAAAGCAGCACAATTATATATTAAAGTTACCTCAATATATAGACACAAAATGGCAAATTAAAAAAATAAAATAAAATAAGAAAGGGGTTGTTCTGCATAGAATATGATATGAAAAACTTGTAAATAGCATCTTGATGGCAAATACATAAATAAAGAGGTGATTGACTAGTTAAGATGAACCTCTTGGTGAAAGAATACGAAAATTGAACTAACTGGCCTATCGCACAAACAAAATAGGACTTGTTAGTACTTTTACCAAAATGAATTTTCTAACCAATAGTACAACTTCTATTGCATAGGCAAAAAGTAAATAGTAAAATGGATATGTTAACTTGATACAATAAAAAACAGCATATTGTTAAACATGACATGCAAATATCAGTAAAATAGCTAGAGAGAGAATGACACAAACCAGATTTTGTAAATCACCCCGTTTGATTATCCCATTGCTATAGATATTAAGGCATTTCAAAAATGCCTGGTAATCATCTGAGCTACATAACTTCTCCTTAACTTTTTCACAGAAAAGGAACCCTTGGTTGTACATGCCTGGCAAGAGAATTCAGTAACCAAATAGTCAAGATTTGTACGACAAAAAAAAAATCACTGATACCATGATCACAGTAATGATACTAATTAGCTTAAATATATTAGTTTTAGACTTTTGGTCCTTCAGCATGCATTGCAAATAGGCAATGCATTGAAACCAAATAGAACAAACAATTCCTGTTTGGAGACACATAATGTACATAGAATTCAATATGTATATCAAAAATCGTGGGGATTTGTAGGTGCACATGGAAATCAGTACGAGACATGTCATACCCTAGTGTGCCAATTATAATAGATCTATTCTTATGTTACCACTTACCATGCAAAAACAAACACCTCATGTTTCATAATAAATCAAGCCGCAAAAATGTAGAAGATTGTTGTTCAACTTACGAATGGCCTCACATAAGGCCTTAAATATTTAGATTACTGGTCTTTTTTGTCACAGATCTCTACTTGAGCGATGAATATACATTTTATGTTGAGGCTAAGGTAATCGCAACTCATCATACATGACCAACAAAAGACAGTGAATGGATATGTAGTCAACGCATCAAACCAAAAAAATCAGAAGCACAGTTCTAACTAATCAACACTTGAGATCATCAAATTAGAACAAAGCCAAAGGTTAATGTTCACAGTGAATGGGAGAGATACATAATGCCTCAGCACAAAACAAATGCTATTTCTAAGTAAGGCAACCCTCAGCATTATTGACTTACCCTTCAAGGTATCTTTGTCATCATAAGAACCGAAGTTAGAATTCACTCCAAACCCTTCACCCTTCCTTGCAGATTTCTTTTTATCAGAAAATCGCTGCAAGTTGAACTCTCTATTGTTATCGTGATCAGTTTCCCTATCATCCTGCTCACAATTTCTCCTATCCCTAATCTCCTTTTCGGCACGCTTCCTCAGCTCCTTATGCACTTTTGTTACTGCTTTATCGTCATCCAGTTCAGGACGATCAACACTAGGATCACGGTCAGCATGAGTATTAATGATCCTATCTCGCCGGCGTTGCTGAAATAATGAAGTTCATTTGTTCACTACAAATATATTAGAGAACATAGGATGTAGAAGGAACAAAATGATAAATCCAGTTACCTTTTCCATATGCATTTGTCGCAATGTGGGAGTGGGAAAACTAAGCTCATTGAAACGTTGGACTGAATTTCGGCAGTATGGAAGATGTGTTGAAGGCGTAGCTGAATTATCAGGTAAAAACCTAGTAAACTCATCCAGCAGATCTTGATGATCTTTAAAAAGTTCAGACACCTGTATGATAAAATAAAACCAATACTCAAAAGCATACAAGAAAATATAAGAAAAGGTGTAATAAATTAATAACTGATTCATCAAATAAAAAAATCAAACACAAAATGCACATTCACCTCATGGTAGACCTCATCTATGTCCTTGTGCTCCTTTCGGTACATATTCAAAATGTCTAGGAATGATTTGTAAACGCGATCATCATTTACAAAACGTTTCTGGAGGAACAAAATTCATCATTTAAAACATTAGAAAACAACCGGCACTTGAAAATTCAGCATTGCATAATATTTTCACCTTAATCTTGTTTACGAAACTGATAGCTTCTCGAAATTCAACTGTTTTCTTTGGTTGGGGAGTCTCGTCCTCATCAAGGGTTATCTCATATCCCTTAGGCAAGAAGGTGTTAAAACCAAATATTAAGTTGTTATGCCCTTTAAACAACTCCTTCACTCTCGCTATAACACCAGCAGTGTCAGTCCTGCAAGGGACAATATACTGGAATCAATCACTCAATGCTTAAATACAACATGTCATTCATCAAAGCAGAAAAATGGGATAAGCATGAGGAGCTAACCTTTGAGCCTTGAAATCTTTCATGACCTCAAGAAATGTGTCATATTTTTCCTTTTGGTCTTGGAACATATCCTTCACTTCCTTGAGGTAGGTTAAGGCATCATTTGTTGTCAGTTTCTGAGAGGTGGGACCACCAGCAGCAATGCCACCACCACCTCCGGCTGGAATTTGGGGTTGCCCATAGCTATCACACCCATAAAATTGCTTATAATGAATTAAAAATTACAGATGCCCAAATAACTATTTTCAATGGAGAGTAAACACTGCAGCCCATTTTTATATTTACAAACTTTTTTTTCAAGGTACAGATGTTACATACATCTTAGAAGTTCAGCTGAGAAGAAGTTTCTCATGAAAGTAAAAGTTTTTTTTTTTTCCAAGGTTTCGAGCTCCACTGTTTTAAAAGGTCATCTACATGAAAAATTTCGATAGTCAACCTAAATGGAGCCTAATTCATGTTAGATTAGGAGGACATGAACCCTACAATTGGAGAAAGGGACCAAGGGTTAGCCTAAACACAAGCTACAATTACCAATTTTTTAGAACTTCACAAAATCAACTTTCACCAAAAATCCAACATTTCAGCAACTTTTCAGTCAATTAACGAATAAAACCAACATGAATGTAAGAAAACAACCGATTAAAACACCTAATTAGACAAAAACAAATCTAAAACGCAGCTATCAACATCAAGGAGCAATCCTCGCACCCATTTCCACGAAAAAAAAAGCACAAATTTACCACACAAAACACACTCCAACGATATTCGATACATAATTGGCCCAACAAAACAGAACAAAGCAAAAAAACTCACGATTCAGCGCGAGAGGAAGCAAATGGCCGTTTAAATTGAGAGCCAGCGTAGACGTCGTCCCTTATTCTCTTCATCGCTGCGAAAACAAAAGCCATCATGCATCAGCAAAAGAAAACACAGAAATTGCAGAAACCAGCAAAACCCCATCTGAGAAAAACACACTGGGAGGTGGGTTAAGAATTGTGCGGAGAAAGAGAAACCATGCGATGAAGAGAGAGTGAGCAGAGCAGATCTCAGGCGAGAGAGAGAGATTGGAGCAGTGATCGGCTGCAATGCAAAAATGAGGGAATAGTTCGCAAGTATTTTTGAGTTCTTGTTTTGATTTGTTTTCTTTGGTTTCGGGTTTGAAAGAGAGAATTAGAAACTCTGTGTGCGTAAACGACATTATATTTATATGCAAAAATATCAAAAAAAAAAAAGAGAAAATGAAATTCGTAAATATGTCCAACGAAAAGGTGGCTTGTTTATGTATTGTGGTTTTATGTTATCACTTGCTATATTTAGAACGTTTTATTTTGTTTTGTTTTGGGATGCTTTGTTATTGGGCCCATTTCTGGCCCGTCTTTCTCAGATATATTTTTGTTTTTGTTTTTGGGCCCATTTAGGCCCGTCTTTTTTAGATGTGTGGGCCCATCTCACCCATGCTTCACTTAAGTAAGCCCACATACTTCAATAGCAAGTGTTTGCGGGCCGTGTTTTCAAACAATAGAGGTGACAATTTCGGGTTTGAGCGGAGTCGGTTCGATGAAGTCTAATCCGAATCCTACCCGAAAGGGTTTTAGGTTCGTCTGTAGAGCTGTTCATTTGGACCGACCCGAGGTTCTACGCAAAAATAAAAGGTGGCTTGTTTATGAATTGGGGTTTTATGGTATCACTTGCTATATTTAGAAACGTTTTATTTTGTTTTGTTTTATTTTGGGGATTGTTTGTTATTGGGCCCATCAGGCCCGTCTTTCTGAGATGTGTGGGTCCATCTCACCTGTGCTTCAGTTAAGTAAGCCTACAAACTTCAGTAGCAAAAGTTTGCGGGTGTTGACAATTTCGAGTTTTAAGCTGAGTTGTCGGTTAGATGAAGTCTAGCTTGAATCCTACACAAAGGGTTTTAGGTTTGTATGTAGGGTTGTCCATTTGGACCGAACTGGAGTTATAAGTCGTGTTGGGTTTCATTTTGTAAGTATAAAATGTATAATTTTCATGCGAATTCGTCTAATCTAACCTTAAATATCCACAAAAGAAAATAAAAAAATAACCTGACCTGGAAATGGACTGGATCGGATTTCACGTGTCAACAGTTTGATTCCAAATTGTTGGTTGTATCAACAACTCATTGTAAGTGTTCATCGAAGTTGAGAATTCAGGTTTCAAGTCAATAATCTGAACTCGAGCTACAATGATGTATATTATGTGCTACTCAAATAGCAAAGTGTGGGTCGGAATTTAGAAACAAATTGTTAACTCTCGAATTCTCGCAGTTGGACACCAACCTTCCGGATGTTTACTAACTTTGTCTTGATGTCACAAACTATAAAATTATTTTTTCACGTTACACCCCAGAAATCAAACAGAGCAAGTGTTTAGAAACAAATAAAATGAAATATGCCAGCATTCTAATTTATCGGCAAATAATTTTAGGTGGCGACATGAGAAATTTTCTGGAGGTTAACTAGTGAATTATAGGCTCCATTCGACCCTTTAGCTAACAAAGATGAGTGTGTCCCTTTCTCAACTACTCTTCCTTTATCCAACACAACAATCACATCACAACTTTGAATGGTACTTAACCTGTGAGCCACAACAATGCTTGTCCTCCTTACTATTACGCGTTCCATTGCTTCTTGCATCACTTTCTCCGACTCTCCATCAAGAGCGCTTGTTGCTTCGTCTAATAACAATAGTGCGGGATTTTTCAATATGGCTTGGGCTATTGCAGTGCGTTGTTTTTGGCCTCTGGAGAGTTGCACTCCCCTATCTCCGCACGATGTGTTGTACCCGTCCTTCAACGAAGATATGAAATCATGAGCATTCGCTATTTTCGCTGCTTTTATAATCTCTGTTTCGTTATTTTCATTTGATTCTCCGTATGCAATATTCTCTTTGATAGTCCCGGTTAATAGAACTGGCTCTTGACTTAACTAGTGCAATGTGTCTCCTTAATGATTTAAGGTGGTAAGATCTTATGTCGCGGCCATCTATTTTCACTATTCCCTTTATCGGATCATAAAATCTCTCTATCAAACCAATGATGGTTGATTTACCGGACCCGCTTTCTCCCACAAATGCCGTTGATTTCCCTTGTTCGATGTTGATTGAGAAGTCTTTGAAAATGATAGCACTAGGTCTCGACGGATAAGCAAATTCAATATCACAAAACTCTATCTCTCCCGATATCTTCTCAGGGCGATGACCCTCTGAATCGTTAGGCTCTATGCTCGTGAGACGGTCCAGTATGGCAAAAACTGAACTCATAGTACCAGACCCCTTGACAATATCACTAGTCATAGTCACAGCCTCCGCAATGACTCGACTTGTACCAAACAAGATCAAGAAAGTCTGAAAGAGCTCCTTTCCTGTGATTTCCCCTTTAGAAATGAGCAACCCACCATACCAATAATCCAAAGCCCAAGTCAAAGACATTAGACTACGTGATGTGCCAAGCACGAGACCAGCAAACCAATTAAGATTGACGAACATTTTCTCCGCGCGGGCCTTCCTGAGCTTTGTCGAGCATTTTGAGAACCCGACTTTGGGATGAAAATGCTGTGATAGTCCGAAAATTGTAAACAGCATCACAAGCGAGCTTACTACTTTGAGCTTGAGCCTTAATAGTCTTCATGGACAAGGTCTTGAGTAGCACTTTATGAGTATAGTAGCACATTGTTAGGATGGGTTGAACCGCGACAATGACAAGTGCTAGCTTCCAAGCAATGACCAAGCCCAAGGTTAAGGCCACGACTAAAGCCGATAAGATTTGTACTATCAACGACATTCGTTCGCCCAATAAAGATCTCACCTGTCACGCCAATACCATACACAAATTAACAAATAATCATTCAATGCAACAATCTACAAATTATATCGAGTTGTGACATATCAAATTTGACATACCACATTGGCATCGTGGTCGAGTCTAGAGCAAATGGCACCGCAAGAATTCTCATCCCGATCAAACCATCCAACCTCGAAACTCAGTATTTGGGACAACATTTTCTCCCGAATCCGCTTGGTCAAGTACTCTCCCATGTAGGCGAAGCTACAATGTTGGATCACGTTTATGAAAAAACCCGACACAGCAACCCCGAGAAAGCACAATGCATAAAACCTCGTCTTCTTATTGATCTCGTCATGGTCTGTCAAGAACATCACCGATATCATCGACCCCATAGCTAATGCGAACAATGGCTGAACCGCACCCAAGATAGCCGCACTCAAGCACCCAACCATCGCTTGTTTCCACTCCGGCCGGTTCATCGCCAGCAATCTCCGAAACGACGGTGCAGAGGACTCGTGCTGCTCTGGACCCGAATCAGATTCGTCAAATCCGGGTTCAGCTACATTGCAAGAACTGAGTAATTTACGTCTACTGGAGCATGTGATCTCGTCCGTGTTTGATGCGCTTGATGTATATAATACTATTGTTGAATTCCCCTGTTTCTCGGAGACGGACCAGCGAAGCATAATGGCTGTTCTTGTTTTGTATGAGCTCGTGGGGTGAGCCCATTTCCGTGAGCTGGCCATCCTGGACAACGGCGATGAGGTCTGCGTTTCGGATTGTGGACAAGCGGTGAGCGATGACTATGGTGGTCTGGCCGCAGGAAGCCTTTTCGAGTGCTTCTTGGACAGCTCGTTCTGATCCCGAGTCCAACGCGCCTGTTGCCTCATCGAGTAGGAGGATTTCTGGAGCTCTGATGATTGCTCTCGCAATTGCAATCCTCTGCTTTTGCCCACCTGACATTTGGACGCCTCTCTCGCCAACCTGTGTGTCATAGCCATGAGGAAACTGAGATATGAAATCATGAGCGTTGGAACATTTGGCGGCTTCGATGACTTGCTCGGTCTCAGCATCTTCTTTGCCAAAAAGTATGTTCTCTTTAATGGAGGTCGCAAACAAACCAGGCTCCTGACTCACCAATCCCATACGCGACCTTAGCCATTTCAGCTGCAGCTTATTTATTGAGACTCCATCAAGAATATGTCACCACATATAGGGTCATGTTGGACCACGAACGTCGACTATCAAGCTTGGGCTCAGGGAAAGGAATTCCATGTTGGAGAC
>JAYMTA010000032.1:0-15000 GCA_036897625.1 Pelargonium cotyledonis
TCTTCAGGTTTGTGCTCTGAAAAGTCGTGCTCTGAAGAGTCTTCGGGTTTCTGCTCTGAAAAGTCGTGCTCTGAAGAGTCTTCGGGTTTGTGCTCTGAAGAGTCTTCAGATTTGTATTCTTCAAAGTCTTCAGGTTTGTGCTCTGAAAAGTCGTGCTCTGAAGAGTCTTCGGGTTTCTGCTCTGAAAAGTCGTGCTCTGAAGAGTCTTCGGGTTTGTGCTCTGAAAAGTCTTCAGATTTGTAGACTGAAGAGACGTAAGAAAAAAAAAACGTCATCAGGTTCAGGTTCCGGCACAAAGACTTCCGCCTAGACCTACCAAATACCCGATCCAATAGCGGATCATTTTCATACCAGAGGTTGCGCAGAAATTGTACAAAACAGAAAAGAACTGTAAAATCTACCAGCCTCCCTCCCTCTATACCGTCCTCCGTGATCGTAACCGAAATCCGCCTTGAATGCCATTTTCTAACCTCCTCGTGAAAATCCTTATTCTGCCTTGAGTACCATTTTATAAACGCCTTGTGAAACACCTTACACGTCCGTGTATCTGGATTGAAATCGGGATCACCGCTTAACAACTTAAGCTTGTACCCAAGGCTATTCCAAGTACAATCATGGTACACACACTTATTTTTAGATTCAGCTGCTGAATACGAACCCGAAGCGGACCCCAACCCATATCTATGCCGATATTTATCGGCATGCTGGTACCCACACCTATGCCAATATTTATCGGCATGCTGGTACCCACACCTATGCCAATATTTATCGGCTGAATCCGAATCCCAATCGGAATGCTGGTACCTACATTGATCTTCTGAATCCGGGGGCCTTTCCTCGTTCCCATCCCATCTCTCGGGGTCCTTGTCCTTCTCCACCCCGGATGAAAAACATTCCTTATTAGCAACCCCCTTTTGTACAAATTGCCAGTATTTCTCTTGAAAAAGAGCTTCATCTGAATCCCACTCAATGGGATCTACGCAGGTCAAGCCTTGATGCATAGAATAAAAAGTATTCAAATCCATCAAAAAGTGAATTCTGTCAGAACTATTTACTTTGAGATGAGAGTCGCATTGGTTACAAATGTTCATATCTAACTTTAAATGTTGCCTAAAATGCAACGCCTCGCAAATCTCGCACAGAGTCCACAAATGCGCGTATGAAGGTTCCTCCTGAACCTCTGTATTCTCCTCAATCGGAACCTCTGTATTTTCACCAATCAGAACCTCTGTATTCCCCTCAATCAGAACCTCTGTATTCTCCTCAATCGGAACCTCTGTATTCCCCTCGATCAGACTCTCTGTATTTTCATCAATCGGAATCTCTGTATTCCCCTCAATCAGAACCTCTGTATTCTCCTCAATCGGAACCTCTGTATTCCCCTCGATCAGACTCTCTGTATTTTCATCAATCAGAACCTCTGTATTCTCCTCAATCGGAACCTCTGTATTCCCCTCGATCAGACTCTCTGTATTTTCATCAATCGGAATCTCAAGTTTAATACGACTAATAATACGACTAAGTGCTTTTTCCAGCACTGGGGGTGTGTTATTCCCCATATTCACAATTGAGTTCTTCATAAATAGAAGTCCTTTAAAAAAAAAATTATGTGAAACACTCGGTATACCGAGCTTCGAGATCCATTAACATTTAGTCCAATATAGATGAATTGGCTTGGGGGTAAAGGTTCGGAGATTTTCAATTGAAAATCTCCGAACAAACCGAGAGCTCATAAACGGAATATCGAACGAGTTCTTTTCTTATCAAGTGCGAAGTCTAAATCAAACTTCGCAAAAAACAAACAAGTTTCAATATCCGGATCCGGGCCCGGATCACTATTCAGTATAGTGAATATAGAGACTTTTTTCAACTTGAAAATCAAAGGGGAAACATACAAGTTGAATGAATATCTGCTGCCGCGTCACTGTTCATTATAGTTGAACAGATACGTTTTTGTCAACTTCCAAGCCCAAATCTTTGCTTTTCAAAATTGTAAATATCAAAATACTAAGTTGTGATACTTAGCTCGATCCATGGGCCGAAACTACCGGATCTCAAAAATGTCCTAATCCTCAAGATCATTAAGATGAATTGAGTATCCAAGAGAAGAATAGAAAGCTTTGAGTTTTTGAGTCTTCTCTTCCATTTTGTATGTAAGATCTTCTATATCTTAGCTAAGTATATAGCTAAAAAAAAGAGAGAGAGAATACAGATATATATTCTCTGTATTCGGCTCAATCCTTTTAGTAAAAGATTGGGCCGAGCTTAGTTTAATTGCAGCAATTCAATTACAATTAAGAGAATGAAGGGTAATTACTGGATTACAAAGTATCCATTGCTTCAAACTCAAATTTGATCTCCTTCCATACTTCACAAGCAGCACCCAGTTCACGACTCCACTTGCAAGCCTTACGGATAATTTCATTACCCTGACGAGCAAGATCTTTCCCCTCATTACGAGCTTGTACACATGCTTCTAGGGCTACTCGATTAGCTACGGCACCCGGCGCATTTCCCCAAGGGTGTCCTAAAGTTCCCCCACCGAATTGTAGTACGGAATCGTCTCCGAAGATCTCGGTCAGCGCAGGCATATGCCAAACGTGAATACCCCCAGAAGCCACAGGCAAAACGCCCGGTAGAGAGACCCAATCTTGAGTGAAATAAATACCGCGGCTTCGGTCTTTTTCAATAAAATCATCGCGTAGTAAATCAACAAAGCCCAAGGTGATGTCTCTTTCGCCTTCAAGTTTACCTACTACGGTACCGGAGTGAATATGATCTCCACCAGACATACGTAAGGCTTTCGCTAGTACACGAAAGTGTATACCGTGATTCTTCTGTCTATCAATAACTGCATGCATTGCACGATGGATGTGAAGAAGTAGACCATTATCTCGGCAATAATGAGCTAAGCTAGTATTTGCAGTAAATCCCCCCGTTAAGTAGTCATGCATTACGATAGGAACCCCCAACTCTCTAGCAAAGACGGCCCTTTTGATCATTTCTTCACATGTACCTGCAGTAGCATTCAAGTAATGCCCCTTGATTTCACCTGTTTCGGCCTGCGATTTATAAATGGCTTCGGCACAAAATAAGAAACGGTCTCTCCAACGCATAAAAGGTTGGGAGTTCACGTTTTCATCATCTTTGGTAAAATCAAGTCCACCACGAAGACATTCATAAACCGCTCTACCGTAGTTCTTAGCGGATAATCCCAATTTAGGTTTAATAGTACATCCCAATAAGGGACGTCCATACTTGTTCAATTTATCTCTCTCAACTTGGATGCCATGCGGCGGTCCTTGGAAGGTTTTAACATAAGCAGGAGGGATTCGCAGATCCTCGAGACGTAGAGCGCGAAGGGCTTTGAACCCAAATACATTACCCACGATGGAAGTAAACATATTAGTAACGGAACCTTCTTCAAACAGGTCTAAAGGGTAAGCTACATAAGCAATATATTGATTTTCTTCTCCAGCAACGGGCTCGATGTGATAGCAGCGTCCTTTGTAACGATCAAGGCTGGTAAGCCCATCGGTCCACACGGTTGTCCATGTACCAGTAGAGGATTCAGCAGCTACCGCGGCCCCCGCTTCCTCAGGTGGAACTCCAGGTTGAGGAGTTACTCGGAATGCTGCCAAGATATCAGTATCTTTGGTTTCATAATCAGGAGTATAATAAGTTAATTTATAATCTTTAACACCTGCTTTAAATCCCACACTTGCTTTAGTCTCTGTTTGTGGTGACATAAGTCCCTCTCTACAACTCATGAATTAAAAATTCTCGCAACAACAAAACACGGTCTACTCGGCAGGAATTAGGAGTTAATGAGCCCTTTCGCAGGAATCTTTCACAAAACTCTCAACTAACTATTATCCACTAATCAAAAATGTTCCCTATTAGATTAGACCGTGGTTTTTGATTTGATTCACCAAATACATCATTATCATTATTGTATACTCTTTCCTATGTATGTCGCAACCCAATCCTTGTTTTTAAGGAATAGGTTCTGTATAATTTGATATGCTAAAAAGGGGCCCATGAGATAGAAAGACTGAATGGGAAAGAAAGTTAAGGTTCCAATTCCATAGA
The DNA here is from genome assembly GCA_036897625.1 of Pelargonium cotyledonis. Lineage (NCBI taxonomy): Eukaryota > Viridiplantae > Streptophyta > Magnoliopsida > Geraniales > Geraniaceae > Pelargonium > Pelargonium cotyledonis. The sequence goes on from JAYMTA010000032.1 coordinate 4,093, forward strand.
GAATATGGATGGTATTTTCTATAATGATAGACAGATGAAAGACTTTCTAAAGATTTTTCTGTATCCGTTTGATCTTTTGAAAAGGGGTTGATTGAACTTGAAAATTCATTCATTCAATTGAAATTGAATCAATAAGAATAAGGAATTCCTTGGATTCGGTTGGATGTTACCGGGGGAGTCGAGCACTAGCTCCCATTCCATTTCTTATTGAATTAACCGATCAACTTGCTATCAAACAAACACTTCTTTTGGATTCGCTAATTTGACTTTTCGCAAAAAATTGCGGCATATTTCACTTTGTTTTTTTATTATTAGATTCTTATGAGACTCAACCCTACTGCTTCTAGTCCTGGGGATTCCACGCTTCAAAAAAAAAAGCTGGGGCGTATCGTCCAAATCATTGGTCCGGTATTGGATGTAGCCTTTCCCCGGGGCAAGATGCCCTATATTTATAACGCGCTAGTAGTTCAGGGTCGAGATACTGTCGGTCAAGAAATTCATGTGACCTGCGAGGTACAACAATTATTAGGAAATAATCGAGTTAGAGCTGTAGCTATGAGTGCTACAGATGGTCTAATGAGAGGAATGGAAGTGATTGACACGGGAGCTCCTCTGAGTGTTCCAGTCGGTGGAGCGACTCTAGGACGAATTTTCAACGTACTGGGAGAGCCTGTTGATAATTTAGGCCCTGTAGATACTCGGACAACATCCCCTATTCATAAATCTGCGCCTGCTTTTATTGAGTTAGATACAAAATTATCTATTTTTGAAACAGGAATTAAAGTAGTGGATCTTTTAGCCCCTTATCGCCGTGGAGGAAAAATCGGATTATTCGGGGGGGCTGGAGTGGGTAAAACAGTACTCATTATGGAATTGATCAATAACATTGCCAAAGCTCACGGAGGTGTATCCGTATTTGGCGGAGTAGGTGAGCGTACTCGTGAAGGAAATGATCTTTACATGGAAATGAAAGAGTCTGGCGTAATTAATGAACAAAAAGTTTCGGAATCAAAAGTAGCTCTAGTCTACGGTCAGATGAATGAACCGCCGGGAGCTCGTATGAGGGTTGGTTTGACTGCCCTAACTATGGCGGAATATTTCCGCGATGTTAATGAACAAGACGTACTTTTATTTATCGACAATATCTTTCGTTTCGTCCAAGCAGGATCCGAAGTATCTGCCTTATTAGGTAGAATGCCTTCCGCTGTGGGTTATCAACCCACCCTTAGTACCGAAATGGGTTCTTTACAAGAAAGAATTACTTCTACAAAAAAGGGGTCCATCACTTCTATTCAAGCAGTTTATGTACCTGCGGACGATTTGACCGATCCTGCTCCTGCCACGACATTTGCACATTTAGATGCTACTACCGTACTATCAAGAGGATTAGCTGCCAAAGGTATCTATCCAGCAGTAGATCCTTTAGACTCAACGTCAACTATGCTTCAACCTCGGATCGTCGGCGATCAACATTATGAAATTGCGCAAAGAGTGAAGCAAACTTTACAGCGTTACAAAGAACTTCAGGACATTATAGCTATCCTTGGATTGGACGAATTATCCGAAGAGGATCGCTTAACCGTAGCAAGAGCACGAAAAATTGAGCGTTTCTTATCACAACCCTTTTTTGTAGCAGAAGTCTTTACAGGTTCTACGGGTAAATATGTTGGTCTGGCAGAAACAATTAGAGGGTTTCATTTGATTCTTTCCGGAGAATTTGATGGTCTTCCCGAACAGGCCTTTTATTTGGTAGGTAACATTGATGAAGCTACTGCGAAGGCTACGAAGTTAGAAAAGGAGAGTAATTTGAAGAAATGACCTTCAATCTTTGTGTACTGACCCCTAATCGAATTCTTTGGGATTCAGAAGTGAAAGAAATCATTTTACCTACTAATAGTGGACAAATTGGCGTATTACCAAACCACGCGTCTATTGCCACAACTCTAGATATAGGTATTTTGAAAATACGCCTTAACGACCAATGGTTCACGATAGTTCTGATGGGCGGTTTTGCTAGAATCGGCAATAATGAGATCACTGTTTTAGCAACTGCTGCGGAAAAAGGTAGTGACATTGATCCACAAGAAGCTCAGCAAACTCTTGAAATAGCGGAAGATAGCTTGAGGAAAGCTGAGGACAAAAGGCAAAGAATCGAGGCGAATCTCGCTCTCAAACGAGCTAGGACACGATTAAAGGCTATCAATCCTATTTCGTAACTAGTTAGTACGTCCAAATAGAGGAACCCACGGAGCTTTTGCATAAACATAAGTTCTATTTATACGCCCTTAATTCTGATTCTACCGGTTGATTGAATAGAGTCAAATACGGAATCGGATTCTAATGCAACGAAGAATTTATAAAATCAAAAATGACATGAACGCGAGATAGGATGAAAAAGAAAAAAAAGAAAAGAAAAAGAGGACGGGTATAAAAACTTATTAGATACCGGAGTCAATGGTATCTAAATAGGTCTGCCTACTATTGGATTTGAACCAACGACTCCCGCCGTATGAAAGCAATACTCTAACCACTGAGTTAAGTAGGCCTTTTCTCATTACAAAAAGAAAAAAAAGGGAGTCCAGCACATCCCATTACATCGATGGATTATAAACCCCATATTCTTTATAAGCAAAAAAAAATCATTGGGGTCTTGGATCGTGGAATATTCATCTTGACAAGAATTTATCAACAGAATATCATCAAATATGTATCGCACATACAAATATGGGTCGCACATAAAAAATGTATCGCAAAAGGGCTATAGCTCAGTTAGGTAGAGCAACTCGTTTACACGTGCGCCAATGTTTTTCAGAGGAGTCCGTCATGGAATCAAAAGAATGGATCTTATTGACAAATCGATGTCTTACTCCATCCCTTTTAGGGAACAAAAGGGGAGAACAATAGCCTGACAAACGGTTCGATCCGCTTGGGATGTCTCTTGAGATAGAAGAGACAACAATTGGGATTAGGATCCATTGTTGATTTGAAAGATTGATAAGGTGAATACCTAGCCTATTCAATGCTAGGCATAATGAGTCTAAGGATCTCAAAAGCATCTCTTTTCCTTCTATGAACTTGAAGGTGTATGAAGTTTCATATTTCATTCTTTAAGCAGGGAAATGGAGATTCCATTTAACTTAGGTCGATCTAGGCCAAAAGCAAACCTACGTCAAGATAACCCTTCTTTGAAACACTTTGGTAGTGCTCCTGAGTCGAAATACAAATAATGAATCAGAGCACATGGAGCCATCTCCTTATCTTTCTGTCAAGATAAAAAGAAACTGTGGCAGACTGGCAGATCTTTTATCTGAGCTAATGAAAGAGCCCAATGCAAAAAAAATGCATGTTGGGTCTTTGAAAGAGTTCAAATCATTTTGATAAGAATCAGTTTGATCTGTTTTACCGAGAAGGTCTACGGTTCGAATCCGTATAGCCCTATAAAAAGATACCAAGACCAACAGACTCTAATTTACTAGAAATGTAAATTCCTAGGCATTCTTCTACGTCTGATTCTTTGCTCTCTTCTAAATCACTAAGAAACAAAGAAGAAAAAAAGAAGATGGAGTCCCCCCCCCCTAGCATCTTTTTTAGGATGCTAGTCATAAGCATAAAAAAGAAAGTATAAAATAGAAGAAGAATAGATTTCGAATTCTAAATCGAAAAAAAAAAAGAACAAAAAAGGGAATTCTATTTTGAATTCCCTTGCTTTAAACTTTAAAGAGCGAAGTGAAGGGGGATACTTTTATGTGTTTTGTATTTGTATAAGAGCAGTATCTCTTTTTTTTTTTTTTATATACTATATCGAAATCAAAATGAAGTAAGTGGAATGGCAATAGGATTCCAATCCAATCAATCAATCTTGCTTGAAAGGGGAAATGTACCACAGCAAACAAAAGAAATTGGGCGGTTCCTTTGATCAAAAGGAATTCGTGTTTTGACTAAAGAGTTATCGATGACTTGAGAATTGATTCCAATTCGAACCGACTCATTCGGTCTATTTTCCACTTTCATAGGAGGTCGTCTATGTTTCTGCTTTACGAATATGATCTTTTCTGGGTATTTCTAATAATCTCAAGTCTTATTCCTATTTTGGCATTTCTAATTTCCGGCGTTTTAGCCCCAATTAGTGAAGGGCCGGAAAAACTTTCGAGTTATGAATCGGGTATAGAACCAATGGGCGATGCTTGGTTACAATTTCGAATCCGTTATTATATGTTTGCTCTAGTTTTTGTTGTTTTTGATGTTGAAACGGTTTTTCTTTATCCATGGGCAATGAGTTTCGACGTATTGGGGGTATCCGTATTTATAGAAGCTTTGGTTTTCGTGCTTATCCTAATTGTTGGTTCAGTTTATGCATGGCGAAAGGGAGCATTGGAATGGTCTTAGTTCCCCAATCTTCAGACAATAACAAAGTAAAAACAAAAAAAGAACATTGAGACAGTTATGAATTCCGTCGAGTTTCCCTTACTTGATCGAAGAACCAAAAATTCAGTTATTTCAACTACATCAAACGATCTTTCAAATTGGTCAAGGCTCTCCAGTCTATGGCCGCTTCTTTATGGTACGAGCTGTTGTTTCATTGAATTTGCTTCATTAATAGGCTCACGATTTGACTTTGATCGTTATGGACTGGTACCAAGATCAAGTCCTAGACAGGCGGACCTTGTTTTAACAGCTGGCACAGTAACAATGAAAATGGCTCCCTCTTTAGTGAGATTATATGAACAAATGCCCGAACCAAAATATGTTATTGCTATGGGAGCCTGTACAATTACAGGAGGAATGTTCAGTACGGATTCTTATAGTACTGTTCGGGGAGTTGATAAGCTAATTCCTGTAGATGTTTATTTGCCGGGTTGTCCGCCTAAGCCAGAGGCAGTTATAGATGCTATAACAAAACTTCGTAAGAAAATATCTCGAGAAATCTATGAAGATCGAGATAGGTCTCAACGGGTGAATCGCTATTTCACTACCAATCACAAGTTTCGTATTGGACGCAGTATTCATATCGGAAATTATGATAAAGGATTCTTCTACCAACCAACAGCTACTTCAAAAATACCGGCTGAAAAATTTTTCAAATACAAAACTTCAGCACCTTCATCTTCTCACGAATTAGTGAATTAGGCAGGATTTCCTTGTATAGAAAAAGAGTATAGAAAAAGATTGAATGAATCAATTTCATCGTAAATGTGAAATACTTCTAAAAATCAAAATGCGGGAGAGATCAAAAAGATGCAGGGTCCTTTGTCTGCTTGGTTAGTCAAACGTAGGCTAGTTCATAGATCGTTGGGTTTCAATTATCAAGGAATAGAGACTTTACAAATAAAGCCCGAGGATTGGCATTCCATTGCTGTCATTTTATATGTATATGGTTACAACTATCTACGTTCCCAATGTGCTTATGATGTAGCACCAGGCGGACTCTTGGCTAGTGTGTACCATTTTACTAGAATCGAATATGGTGTAGATCAACCGGAAGAGGTATGCATAAAAGTTTTTCTTCCAAGGAAGAATCCTAGAATTCCGTCCATTTTCTGGGTTTGGAAAAGTGCAGATTTTCAAGAAAGGGAGTCTTATGATATGTTGGGAATCTCTTATGATAATCATCCGCGATTGAAACGTATTTTAATGCCTGAAAGTTGGATAGGATGGCCCTTACGTAAGGATTATATTGCTCCCAATTTTTATGAAATACAAGACGCTCATTGAATGAGAAGAAAGAAATCGTCATTTCTAGAACTCCGGATATTCTAGGAAGATTTATATGCGCTCTTCGAGATCAAAGAGAGTAATTGAGGTCTCAGTCGTATTATGGATAGGCTAAATAAATACAAAAAAAGAAAAGAAAAGAAAAATAGGAATTCATTGAGATTTTCAAATTTGGAAAAGACTTGTTTCGGATGAGTCAAAGCAATAGGATGAACTAAAAGAGTGTTCTGCAACAGGAACTTTCACTTTATACTGCGCGCAGTGCTTAAAAAAAGATCGAGTAAGGTTATGTATGCGCGGGGCCGCAGAAAGAAACTATGAAAGAAAACGCAAAGAAAGTAAAAAGGATCGCGATTCTATTTGTACTCTATCCAAGATGGATCTTGCCCCCCCCCGCAACGACTCGAGACTAGACTTTTGTCTAGGTCTTTCGACCAACTAAGAACTAAGTCAGAATTGAACCCTTTCTTTGGCTAAAATAGGAACTAGCATTCTTTATTGAGCGAAAGTAAACACAGTATTAACAAATAAAAAAAAGAAGAAGAAAGAGATTTGAATTCTCTTCTTTTACATCTAAAAAACTTTGATATACTATTTACTAAAAAAAAAAAAGAGAGGTCTATTTCTGGACACTTAAAGATAGAAGTTCTATATCACGAACTAAAATATTAATGAATAGATTCATTATAGAATAACACATATGTTGACCTCCCTATCAATTCATTTGATAGAGTAGAGACCCCTACAAATGAATAATGTGACGGGAACCAGATTTGAACTGGCGACACGAGGATTTTCAGTCCTCTGCTCTACCAGCTGAGCTATCCCGACCATTTCCAATGCATCATCCCTTCATTTTACTAGATGACTTAAGTTTCTGTCAATTAAAACGACGAAAAAGGTATTGAAAGTCTTTTCCTCGCTCCTAATTTCTGAGATCCTTAAAAAGAAAAAGAGGGCTTTTTAAGTTTCAGCGCGCGCAAGAAGATTGATTCTGAATCCTTCAACAAATCAAATGAGGATTCCTGGGATCCCCATTTGTACGTATATAAAATATACCACAAGACCTGCGATAAGAGGAAAAAGGGGCCGATTGCGTACTTTTGGGAAAAGGGCGAATAAATGAGAAAGATAACGAATTTGGAAAAGCAGAGGATAAAGGGTTAGGGAGTCAAAGGAGCCTTTTTGGGGATAGAGGGACTTGAACCCTCACGACTTTTAACGTCTAGGGATTTTCCTATTACTATAACTTTCATAGTTGTCGTTATTGACATGTAGAGCGGGACTCTCTCTTTATTCTCGTCCGATTAATCGGTTATTGAAAAGATCTAGAAGACTTTGGAGTGAATGATTTGATCAATGACTATTTGATTCTATAGAAATAGAATCGAATCAAAAGACGGACTCGGGGCCTCATTAATGATTTGAAATCATTTGAAGCAATATTTCAGTACGTATGCGTATGTATATACTCTAGGTTTACCATCGTCCTTTCTGAAGTTTCGATAGAAAAAAAGGATTTCTTTACCAACGCAGCCAACTTCATTTGTTAGAACAGCTTTCATTGAGTCTCTGCACCTATCCTTTTTTTTTATTCTCGCTTTCTGAACCCCTCTTTCTTTTCGTAAAACAGGATTTGGCTCAGGATTGCCCCTTTTTGATTCCAGGGTTTCTCTGAATTTGAAAGTTATCACTTAGTAAGTTTACATACTAAGGCTCAATCCAATTAAGTCCGTTGCGTCTACCAATTTCGCCATACCCCACTTTTTTTTCGTCTTTAGCTTTCACTATTTTCGCATGAAAACATAGGGATGTCCCATTACAGTCTGAATTTCTTTTTTTTTTTTCTTATCCTTTCCTTAGAGGAAATGCTAGGCTATATAACATAAAAAACACGCAAATGGGATAAAGAAAAGAAATAGGAATCTATTCGAATTAGATTAGACTAGATGAACTACATAAAATGTAGAATCTATAGAATATATTCTAGAACTATTTAATATTTAACCATAATCTAGTTATTAGTTAATTGCTATAACTAATCATTCCATTCATTTAGAATGAAACTATGTAATGAAATAGGATTCTATATAAAAAAAGAAATTGAAAAAATGGGAAATACCCGTTTGAGTGAAATGAAAAAGAAAATCTTACTTTTTTATAATGAAAATCAAGATCTTGATTAAGCTAGAATTGAGAAAGAAATAGAAATTGTATACTATTACTATATGGACTGGACCCCTCTCTTAATTCTTAGATGAATTGTTATGTTCTGTGATATAATCACAAATATTTATTTGAAAGTTGGATTCTATATTCTTTTTTTTGATTCTTATTAATTCGAATTCTGAATCGCTAAGAATGAATTGACTAGTGAATAGTAATAGCCAAGATCCCTGCAGTTTACTGACTTCCTATGCATAAAAAATGGATCTTAGTTGAGCCAGCTTAGCTCAGAGGGTAGAGCATCGCACTTGTAATGCGAGGGTCGTCGGTTCGATTCCGATAGCTGGCTTTCTTTAGTTCTTAGTTCTGTGATTTTTTACAGAAAATCGTGGGTTCTGTTTGAAATCACAGAATAGGGAAAAGGCCCTCTTTTTTCGTTTTTTAGAAATCTTTTTGATTTTACGAAAGATTTCTAAAAATTGAAACCCTTTCGCTTGGTTGATCGTCGAGTTCAGTTTTAATTTAGGTTTAGGAAATCAAAAAGGAGTCTTTATGTCGCGTTACCGAGGACCTCGTCAAAAAATAATAAACCGCCTGCGGTCTTTACCGGGACTAACTAGTAAACAGCCTAGAGATAATAAACAGCCTAGAGTCGTAAGTGATCCTAGCGACGTAAGTGATCCTAGAGTCGAAAAGGATCCTAGAAACCCACCGCCCTCCAAGAAAAAATCTCAATATCGTATTCGTTTAGAAGAAAAACAAAAATTGCGTTTTCATTATGGTCTTACAGAACGGCAATTACTGAAATACGTTCGTATCGCCGGAAAAGCCAAGGGGCCGACGGGTCAAGTTTTACTACAATTACTTGAAATGCGTTTGGATAATACCCTTTTCCGATTGGGTATGGCTTCGACTATTCCTCAAGCCCGCCAATTAGTGAATCATAGACATATTTTAGTAAATAATCGCATAGTCGATATACCAAGTTATCGCTGCAAACCCCGAGATATTATTTCAGCGAGGGAGAAAGAAAAATCAAGAGCTCTGATTCAAAATTATCTTGATTCATCCGCCAAGAATCAAAAGGCATTACCACACCATTTGATTCTTAATCATAGATTATCTGATGACCCACGCGACTTATTAAAGGGATCAGTCAAACAAATAATAGATAGGGAAGGGGTCGGTTTAAAAGAAATAAAGGAATTGTTGGTCGTAGAATATTATTCTCGTCAGATTTAACCCTAACTAAGATTAAGATAACAACAAGGTTTCGGGCAACCTTATTCACGCAGTAAGGAGGCCAGAGGTTTTTCTCTCATCGATGTATCATGGATCAGTAAGGAAATTTTGATCCCCTGTCTGCTCTTTCCAGCAGTTTCCTAATGCCCCAGAAATTAGGAATAAAAGATTTATATGAAAGAAAGGGCCAATTATTAGAATAATTGGACTGGTATCCATTCTTCTTTGATTGGTTACATTGTAACCATTAACATTCCATTGGCGGATTGGGCGAAGGTGCGGAAAGAGAGGGATTCGAACCCTCGGTAAACAAAAGTCTACATAGCAGTTCCAATGCTACGCCTTGAACCACTCGGCCACCTCTCCTACACGATGATTATGGCCCCCCAACCAAAAAAGATCGAGTTGTTCAAATTGGATTGTTAGGTAAGTCCGAACAACGAATTCAAATTCTTTCCGAATAGAAACCCTTTCATCAAAGAAAGACAAAAGAAAGACCCTTCTTTTGAACCTGGGAACTGATTGGTCTATCTTTTTTTAGGCTATGGTTAATGGCTACTTTTAGATCATGATTCTATTTACAAATAAAAAAAAAAAGAAATCCCAGGAATTTCTATATTTTCCATTTGATTGTCTACCTGCTTCTGCACCCAACAAAGAGCGGATGCTCTATTTTTGTCATAGTACTGAATATTTGATTCAACTTCGATGAAATCGAAATAGTTCCATTCATTTTTATACTACTCAATGTGGGCAAAATCGAATTTCCATATTTATTCTTTTTACTCATTCCTTTCAAAAAACATTTGAGTAAGGTAAGGGGACATCCCCCCTCCCTCCCCCCTTTTTTTGTTTTCTTTATTTGGTTAGGGCAGGGGACTCTTATTGAATTTTCATGTGTCTCACAGCTCGAAACGAAAGAACTCGTGGGGGGGTCGTTTCCTTTTTGGATCTTGAACGACTAGGTTCAAGAGATGATAGAATTCAGGATACCCACAAGAAAGACTAATCCAATCCATAACGATGTACCAGAAAATACAATCTTTTTATTACTTGACCAACCCTCAGGAGAAGCAAATACAACAGGTACACCAATAAGTAAGATTAATGAAGTAGCAATTAATGCAAAAACAGCCAATTGGAAAGCAATAGTCATGTTTCTAATCCTCCACGTTATCAATAAATATACCATTTGATCCCTCTAGCAGCCCCGAACTCTAATTGTAATAAAATGTATACTCTACATCATAGAGGTATTGTACCACGAATCCATCGATTCTATATGACTTATTTCCCCCTTTTACTACTTTCTTTGTCGGACAGGGGACTTTTTTTTACGTCACAACCCTAAAAGGCCTGGTGGATCATGCATCTCTCTATGTATGGAGATAAAGAAATTCATAGATTCATGCCTAATATCTATTGCTAGATAGTGATAGTATCAATCCATGGGTCCATGTTCTATGTTCTATTCGGTGTAAGAAAAATAAAATAGAAATGATCCTTCGGAGAGATGGCCGAGTGGTTGATAGCCCCGGTCTTGAAAACCGGTATAGTTCAACGAACTATCGAGGGTTCGAATCCCTCTCTCTCCTTTTGTTCGGTGAATCGATTTGTTTCTTTATTGTTTTTGCCTAGTTTTTTAGTCTCATAAAGAGGAAAGGCTCGGCTAGGTATGATAGCCGAGCTCTCAAAAAGTAGATTAGAGAGAAATGAGTTGAAAAGAAAGGAAAAAGGAATCCTTTTTGAGTATGACCAAATCCCTACGCAATATGTATGTTGGGATCA
>JAYMTA010000032.1:17500-20000 GCA_036897625.1 Pelargonium cotyledonis
CGAACACCTTATGGCATTTTCGAGGCCTTAGAGGATTCAGATTCAATCCTTTCCTTTATGTATGATTTGATTTCTCGTACACTACCCCTTCTAATCTAATGGGTTTCGAAAAAAAAAAAGACTTTTATGTATTCATTTCTATGTGTATTAATTGAATACAGTATTCAATCTTTTTTTTAGTACCTTCCTTAGAATTGACTTTTTTTTTTCAATTTCTTTGATTCTCTTTATCCTTGTTCTATTTCTTCTTCTTTTTTTTCAGGTGAATAGAAAACCCCGGGTATCTCTTTTCACGGGCCGAAAGAAGAAGAAGAAATAGACTTAAAATCTTTGTCTATTAGCCTTTTTCTGACAGAAAAAGTGAATTGACTATTCTTTCTTATTTTTTTTTTAAATAGAAAACTGTAACTAAAAGTCTCTTTCTCGCATCCATTCTCCATTACATTTTCGGAAAAAACCAGCTCATGCATCATTATGCAAATGGAAATCTTGAGTACATGAAGCTATAATCCGATCTAATTATACAAGCCAAGCCTAGAGACTTATCTCGATCTAAATAGAAATTTTTCTTGTATTCTGGAATCAAAGAAAGAGATTGAATTGAAAGGGGCTTTTATGCTGTGACTTCTAATAAACTTTTCTCTATCAAGAAAGGGAATCTCCATTTTCTTTATTCCTATGGAACTTCCAGGTTAGGAACAAGAAGATGAAATCGGAAATATCGACAGATTCGTCCGGAGTCCAAAGAAATATGAAATAAAAAAAAAGCACTCTTAGAATTTCATCCCGATCGAATTTGAATATCAGAATAGGGGATGTAGTTATGATTCAATGGGTTAGGTCTACTTACTTTGTCTTTTGTTTCTTTCTAATCTTTCTAACCTTTAGAAAGGATTTGGTTGGAAGAATAGAAAACTGCATTTTTCCTACATTTTTTGTAGGAAAGAGTGCGAAGATGGGATTTGAACCCACGACCTCAAGGTTATGAGCCTTGCGAGCTACCAAGCTGCTCTACTCCGCCATTTTTTGTAAGAAAGGGTGCGAAGATGGGATTTGAACCCACGACCTCAAGGTTATGAGCCTTGCGAGCTACCAAGCTGCTCTACTCCGCCAGGAGACAAAGCGAGACACAGAAGGGTTGAATGGGCCTCTCTATCTGTACAAAAATATTACTACTTTTATACAGAATTTTCAAGGGGCTGCTCTCTGATCAATGATCATAAAAATGGATAGAAAAAGAAATTGGATTGAATCTTTTTTTATTATCGAAAGAAGCATTCCTTTTTTGAATGCTAAAACGAGCATTTTGAAGCCAACCATACCTTTCACCCAACCGGCGGACATAGTTGAACGGTACAATCTCTCCTTTCCAAGGAGAAGACGCGGGTTCGATTCCCGCTATCCGCCCAGCGATTTTCAATCGCCTCCGGGGAGGCGATTTAATTTTCATTCAAATTCAAAAGGATCTCCCCCTACCTCACCCCCGCTATTCTAAAATCCGTAAAGTAAAATACTTCAAAGTTACGGGAGGGAGTATACTTCTTACCATTAACATCAAAATCAAATACGGTCCATATTTGGCCGTAAATGCTTTGGAAGACTTATTTTTGAAGTCTTCGGTGATATTACGTAAAATCACCGCATAATGGTGGGTTTCAACTACCCGAAACCCTAAAAGTCCTAGTTTCCACCTAAAGGCTCTTATAAGTCGGAAAACCTGCCTTTTTGGAACCCTCAAATACAAAACTGTAAGCTCTTTCATAAACGAGCTTATATGTTTTCTCAAGAGAGAGAAGAGGATAGACACCTCCTTTATATAGATTAGAGGTATAATAACCTGATTGTAAGGGTAAGGGGACTCTTTAGGGGCTACCTCAACGAAATTATATGGGGTAAGAATCAGATCGTACTCTAAAATTTTACTCGTAAATAGAAGGAAATGAAATGGGCTTTCCAGTATTTTAAGATGTGTCCAACGTGCAGTGTTGATACGGTTTATTACGATTAAGTCATATGAAAGTCTCATCATTTTCAGAAGGATTTTCGCCAAAAAGGCGAATAATCCTTCGCCCAATGCCAAGAGTCTCACTTGGAATGGACTAGGACTAAGTACCGAAGAGACAATTAGCTCTGTCTGGGCCTGAGTCAAGTTAAGGGTTAGAAGTTCATAAAGTTGTCTTCGTAAGCCAGTAAGGAATTCCCTTACCTTTCCTAATACCAAAACCCCCAGTACCCCAGCCATTGTTGGATCATTTGGATCATATAGTAACATCATAAGTTTGCTAAGGATGGGCCAAAGCAAACAGAAGATTAAGTAGAGTCCTTCTTTGCTTAGAGCTATCAAAAGCAGACCTATTTCTAATAGGTTCAGTAGAAAGTGAATAGGTACAATTACAAGGAGTGTAATCAAAATCCCAACTGCCAGGAATTCAATTACTATGGTTATGACTATACCATAACGACGATATAAACCTCGTCGACTCATTATAAATTTGTATTT
>JAYMTA010000032.1:25000-57500 GCA_036897625.1 Pelargonium cotyledonis
AATCGTGAGCATCAGCATGTAGGTTCCAGATCCAAGTGGTAGTATCAGGCCCCTTGGCTATTGTTCTTGAGAAATGACCCGGTATAGCCCATTCCTCGAAAGACGTTTTTATAGGATCCCTATCTACCAAAATTTTGACTTCTGGTTCCGGCGAACGAATAATCATTGAGTCCTCCTCTTTCCGGACAAGACATACAAAGAGACCCGCCAACAGTCAAGTAATTAGTGAACCTAGGAGAGATTTTTACAATGCCTTCTTTATCCCATCTAGCTATTTTCTTTAGTTATTCACTAGAGCAATTATGATCGGGAAGCCGATCCGGGGCAAGTGTTCGGATCTATTATGACATAGCTCCGAGGAGCTTAACGGACCCTTTTCAATTTGATCAAACCTTTTGGGGCTTTGAATTGCCGAAAAAAACCTTTTTTCGGGCAACCTAGTGTATTCATATTTCAATTAGAAATTGATAGAGGAGGCTGTCTTATGTCTTACATAAAAAAGAGAAATTAAGAACTCTTATGATTTGATTCCAAATCACGCAGGCAATCATTCGTCAGTACATTACTAAAAGATATTCGACTATCTATTCAATAGTTAGTCATTCGAAGGTGATTTTGAATAACAGAAAAAATAGAATATATATTCTTTACTCTATCTGTCTATCCTTTCTCCCTACGAAATGTCAGACGAAATAGAACGTGTTTTAGAAGGGATATCAAAAAATTATTTGATTGGGTCTTCCCAGAAAAAGGATATCTTTTATTTGGATTTGACTGACAAAGACAATAAAGAATTCATTCTAACAAAGAGAATTCACCCTAACTCAAATCCAAATCAATACGAATAAAATAGATACAGAGAATAAAGAAACAGAGTCTTCTTCTTCTTTTCTTATTCGAAACGCCTCGTAATCTTCAACCAATTCTGCGCTTCAATATAATTACCAGGAGTAAGTGCTATAGCTTGTTTCCAATACTCAGCAGCTTGGTCGAACCAAGCCTCCGCAATTTCGGAATCTCCCTGGCGAATGGCCTGTTCGCCCCGGTCGGAATAGGCGGGTCAATTCCTTCCCCTAGAACCGTACTTGAGGGTTTCCTACCTCATACGGCTCCGCAATCCATTCTTTTGGTTTTTCTTTTTTTGTGAATCTGCCCTATTGAATTCAATAGGATTCCCAATGGATCTATCTCAGTTATTTAGGATTAACCAAAAGAGGCGAATTCCATGAGTTTCAAACTTTCATTTTGATTAATGATTGATTTGAGTTTTATCTCTTTTCCTACCCTCAAAAGAATAAAGCATGGGTCTTTTCGCTATTCTTTTATTCTACTTCTGAAAGGTAACTATCTCAGTTTCAGAGAGAAAGAAATGAATATAGAATCCTTGAAAAAGGATTTTCTTTTCCTTCTGATGAAGAAAAGCCTTACTATCTTTGGGATCTGATGCTACGCCGCTGCTCAATACCTTAATCTTAGGGGATCCGCTCGATTACATAAGCGAATTCCTAACTTTTATCTCATATCATGAGATAAGTAATAAGTAAGCAGTTCTTATTGTCTCAGCTCGGCTCAAAACCTCGCAAATTGATCCTTACGGCGCTTCCTCTATCAATTAGATCCTTTATCCCTTTATCCATAGAATCTAAGTATATAGGCACATCTCTTTTTCTTATTTCGACTTATACGAACTTTCTTTGCTACAGCTGGTAAAAATCGTTGTTTTGGACGATGCATATGTAGCAAGCCTTTTTTTGTTTTAGTATTTCATAGGGGATTTGCTACTACCTTTCTTTCCTTTTTTTCTTTCTATAGTGGAGATAGCCGCACGTAATGACAGATCACAGCCATATTATTCAAAGCTTGTGGTAAGAACGGGTTTCGCTCGAGTGCCCGAAAATAATATTCCAAAGCTTTTGTATGTTCTCCGTTACTTGTATGGATAAGGCCTATGTTATATAGGATATAACTTCGATCATAGGGATCCATTTCTAGTCGCATCGCTTCATAATAATTCTGCAAAGCTTCCGCATAATTTCCTTCGGATTGAGCCGACATCCGTTACGGTCGTCATTCGATTTCAGGAATCTCCGTTCCAAAACCGTACGTGATATTTTCATCTCATACGGCTCCTCCCTTAACTTATGTGCATAATGAGAATGGTACACGAAATCAAAAAAGATTGAAATTGTCTCATTATTAACTGAGCGGGGCTAGTGTTTTTACAAGAAATCACTAGCCAACCTTCCTTCAAAATCTTTTTTCTTAACATCAAGTGTATTGGTACCCGATAAAAAAAAGGGCGAATTATAAAAATTGAATTGTCCTCAACGCCTCCTAATTTCTGGGAATGGGGCACTTTCAACAGTCTTCGATGGTTATACGTGTATTCAAAGTACGAACGAGATGGGTGTTTCTTGTCCCAACCATTCTTTTTAGCCCTGATCCCGATAAGGATAAGGGGTCATTTATAACAAAGGTTTCGTGTTGTTGATTCCTAGACGTAGTGCTTCTTCTCCTCTGCCGCCCATTGGGACTAGTCGAATAAGGTTCACCCACATTTATAGAACCTACAAAGGTCTAACCTTTCGCTCAATACTAGAATCAATCCACAATTGAAGCATCTGAGGTTGCATTAATCGGGGATACACGACAGAAGGAATTGTTTTTATGTTATTGAAAAACTTCACCTTCAACAAGCGAAGATTTACTGAAAAAAAAAAGATTTTTTTCTTTATATCCAGAAATGTCTTTCTCCTAAGTACGGAGAGCGGTAAAAAAAAAAAATCAAATCACACCATCTCTGTAATAGGTAAAAGCCTCTCTTTCTCCTGGGCTTGTAGGAATTATTCGTAATAAGATGTTGGCTACAATTGAAAAGGTCTTATCAATAAAATTTCCATTTATCCGTGATCTAGGCATAGGGAGCAATCCATTCTATAATTATTATTATTTTCTCTTGCGAGAAAACGATCCCATAAACAAAGGGATCGTACAGTGCAAAATAACATAATAAGAAAAATTCTGTTATCGTCCTTATTTTAAGGCGGATATAGTTGAACGGTACAATCTCTCCTTGCCAAGGAGAAGACGCGGGTTCGATTCCCGCTATCCGCCCAGCGATTTTCAATCGCCTCCGGGGAGGCGATTTAATTTTCATTCAAATTCAAAAGGATATCACCCTAAAAGTGAGGGGTGGGAATAGAGTCCTAAGGACTATGACGCAAATCAAATACGATCCATATTTAATCGAAAATGCTTTGGGAGACTTTTCTTGAAAGTCTTTTAAAACGTAAAACAAAATTACCCCATAGAACGAGGTTTCAACTACCCGAACTAATAAAATTAGTATTAGGCATTGATAGGATTTGAATAGTTGCGAAAAAGCCCTCCTCGGGAGGGTAAAATAGAGAAGGTTGTCGATAAACGAGCTTCTATGTCTATCGAAGACAGAGAACCACGCATCCACCTCCTCTACCCTGACGATAGGTAGCACAATACCATTGTCAGGGAAAAAAACTTTCCCTGGAAACAGAAGATAACGGATTTTTGTTCCCATTACCGTATTAAAAAACGAAAAGAAAACGAATGATACAAATCTTTTCATTCTGAAAATCATTTCAGAAATGGAAAAGAATCCTTGGTGCAATGCCAAGAGTATCTTTTGGCAGGGACTAAGAAAGGTCCCTACCAAAGAGACCAGATGGTTCAACTCTGGCCCAGCCAGAGTCAAACCAACGGTTTTCAAATCGGCGGTCAGCTCTTTTTTTACAAAAGAAAGTAACAACCTTACATCCTTTAAGAAAAGAGCCGCGATTGCCCAGACGACTCTTTGTCTATAGAGAAAGGTGATCACCCTTTCAAGAAAGGGCCAGCTCAGAAAGAGCATGAAATACAATCCCTGTTTGATCAGGGCCAGTAGAATCCTAACGATTTCGACTCCGTTGAGTAAAAGGGAGAACGGGACTACAATGACTATTGTAGTCAAAGTTACAACAGATAGTAACTTCATCCCTCTACGAGAGAGTCGGTTAAGATCTAACTTTCTAACGTTAAGTTTCACAAGTTGCTGAAACTTCCAAAGACCCCTCTTATTGTTATTCATAAGAATAACTCCGTTATACAAATAAAAATCCAATGTTAAAACTTAACATTAGCAGCGAATCTAGTTTGGTTGGAATTCCTCTTCTTATCTTTTCATTGAATGTTTTCCAATGAAAAGATTTTCACAAAATCAATAATATCTGTAAAACCACATTTTTGATCAGAAAAAAAATTATGATCATAATTTCCAAAAAAATGTTTCATCGATTAGGAACCATCGACGAACCCCTATCTAAATACTTTTTCACTTTGAGTGAAGTGAAAAAGTATTCAGATCCAATTATTGTAATTGGAATTGAATTTATTGTCAACATAAACACAACTCCAAGGAGTGGTTGCACAGAAAAGCTATCAAAAAGGATAGACCAAGCTGTCATACCTAAAAGTCTATATAATAATTTTAGATTTATTTGTTTTTTATGTCAAGTAAACCAAAAACCACCCCTTGGAGTTGTGTTTATGTTGACAATTTTCAAAAACTGTTCATACTATAATCATAGTTATGATGGCAGCCGGGACAGTATGCCCCCATCGTCTAGTGGTTCAGGACATCTCTCTTTCAAGGAGGCAACGGGGATTCGACTTCCCCTGGGGGTGGGGTACTAGGAAAGGAAGTTGAGCTTGGATTATTCACAAGCCTAGAATTTATTCTTCTAGGGTCGATGCCCGAGCGGTTAATGGGGACGGACTGTAAATTCGTTGGCAATATGTCTACGCTGGTTCAAATCCAGCTCGACCCAAGAATTCGTTTTTCCATCATGAAATGGCACAACGCATTTGTTTTCCTGAAATGCGGGTTTCTTCTTCGGTTTCCTTATTTTCTTTATTTTCATTTTTTTGTTCCCGCAAAGAAATGAAAAGAAATGAGAGTGAAAAGGTGACACAAAGTCACTATAAAAAAGTCTTTTTCCAGTGAAAGTCAGTCGATTTGGCAATAACGAAAGGAGTACTAGGCATCCATGCCACTCTCACTTAATGTCTTGGGATTGTAGTTCAATTGGTCAGAGCACCGCCCTGTCAAGGCGGAAGTTGCGGGTTCGAGACCCGTCAGTCCCGATGGATTCAAATTCAATAAAAAATACATGAATTTTTCTTTCTCTTTTCTGCTAGGGGGTCGAAATTGCATAATTTCAGTCCCGGAGGGATCATTCTTTTTTTATGTTTCGCTTCGCAAATTTCTTTTCTCATTTCATTATTTTCCAAATAAATAAGGAAAGTTCCAGTACTTCGCCCAGTACTGATCAAGAGGAAATATACATATGCAAATTCCTGCAATTATTCGTAGCATGCTATTTAGACTTCCAAGAAATACTCTACTCGACTCGTTCTGGTTTTTTTCAACTGCTCCCAACCCGCACAATAGAATAGAGTATCATATGTTTACCGGGAACACATACAAAAATGCAATTCCGTTCTTGTACAATAAAAAACAAAAGAAAATGACATAGTCAATACTACTCTTTTTCTACTTTTAAAAGGAAAAGTATCCTCTTTTCCAGCTGCTCTTTGGTCTAACGTCAATTACTAATACTAACTTTAATGTGAAACAACCTATCTCATTCCAATTTCACACTGAATTTTTGGTATATGCATTTCTTTACTAATTCAGGTAAAGAAAGAGGAAGATATTAATAAAAAAAAGGGAAAGAGCAAACAAACGCCCTTCTCTTAGAACTTAGAGATAGAGGAAATGAGTAATCCAAGGGTATTGTCGAAGAAAGAACAAGCATTCAAAAATGAAGTTAGAACTTAACTCCAGCGGAAAGATGGCTAGATGCTATTTTCTTATATTTTCTCGGATAATTTCCGAGAATTATAATTGTTGTAGTTGTACAAGCAAGGCGGCGTGTTTTTTTTATATAGAAGAAAGGAAAAAAAGAATGCTAAAGTAAAAAAAAGGAAAGGAATTTTTGATTGAATCAGAAATCGAATTTTAGATGCAGTATGGATAAAAGATCTTCCTATGTTATACTATTTAATTCTTGACGATGAGTTGATTTGATAGGTCAGATATTGTTATTCTGATATTGATCAGATTTTATATCATCGAGATGTAATGTAATTCATCCGATTGCATTTCTAGGTGAAAGGTTTTTCATCTCTATTCTATGGGATTAAATCCCGAGTTATTTTGAAGTAAAAAAAGAAAGGATGAGATTATGGAAGTCAATATTCTCGCATTTATTGCTACTGCATTGTTCATTCTAGTTCCTACGGCCTTTTTACTTATAATTTACGTAAAAACAGTTGGTCAAAGCGATTCATTTGAATAAAACTCGGCTTCTTATAGAAGAAGCCAGAAAAAAGATTCCAATTTCGTGTCTGAAATGAAAGGAGCGAACTCGAATCAACATTACATTAGACTATTAGTCTGGTAGAAAGAAATATTCATAGATTTCTTTCTACCATCCAGAGATTTTGATTGTAATGTACAAAGGTTTACATTTTAAGGATATAACCGGCTTAATATAGAGAAACTCACAGTAGGTATCCTACTATATATATGGTATATATAAAGTGCATACCACCCCAATTTTTTTCAAAGTTAAAAGGGGGAGCTGCTCGCTCTCATTGTCCATTCGCCTGTACCCCGCTTACTTTCAAATCGAAATACAAGCATGGGGTGAAATCTTTTTTTGATTGAAAGAGTATTATTCATATAGAATATTCCTAGAATACATTATTTCTCGATTAGAATTTTGAAAGAACTCTATTTTTTTTTTTCAATTTTTGAAAAAATTGGAATTACTAAATTAATAATAATACAAAAAAGGCTTTGCAGAACGCTTTCTAAAAAATGAATACAGTTTAGTTGAATTCCTCAACCCAATTAGTAGTAACCCTAAAGTCCACTTCTTCCCCATACTACCAGTGAAAGGGAAAATGTAAAGACTACCATTAAAGCAGCCCACGCGAGACTGACTATATCCATGTGAATTCTGTCCTCTATCTCTTTGAAGGAATTTTCTCATTATTGTTCACTAATAATAGTGAAATTAGTGGCAAAGAGTCAAAAAGGAATTCCCGTCTTTTGTTGATCAGGCGACACCCAGATTTGAACTGGGGAACGAGGATTTGCAGTCCCCCGCCTTACCGCTCGGCCATGTCGCCAAAAGGATACCAAATAGATGCAAATATTCGGCTTTTGTTTCTGTTTAGGGAGAGGGATTACTGAACTTCTTTTTTGAATATTAGACTTGTATCTTGAATCTTAATGCCTTGCCTAAAAGAAACCCCTACCTCTCTTTTGGTATGGAATCCATCCCTTGTATAGTATCTTAAAACATACTCTACCCCCCTCTTTCTTTTCTTTCCTTATTGAAAGGAAAAAGGAAAGTGTGTATTTTCGGTCGCAAAAACCAAACAAAAGGAATCCTTAACTATTGTCCGTAAACTCCAGGATGATTCTTAGATTTGAATTTCAAACCGTCTTTCCCTGCGGATACTATTGATATAAGACAATATCAGTGGATACATAACGAAACAAAATCAGCTTTTCTTTTTTTGTTTCAATAATTGGAATTCTAACAGCAATGATGAGTATTTGTAAACCCCAAAACATAAGATGTTACACAAATGTGTAAACTTGAAACAAGTATCATCTTTGTAGATGATACCTTTAGGGAATTCTCGCGAAAGTACCGTGCTTTGATTTTTTCATTGAATAGAAAATCGAAATTTGGATAGAGCACGACACGCTTCAATCGTATTCTACCCCAAAATAGGTAAAAAGCATCTCTCTTCTCTGCCAATCCTTTTTTGAACAACAGAATCCGCGAATAGGTGCTAAAAAACTCAACTCTATCTTGTTTCTGATTCTTATGTCTTTATTATCGCCCCGAACAGATTCAATCGCGAATTCATTTATTATTTGTCTGGTATCCAATGGGATTGGATATGGAATAGCATAATAATGCTAGAAATGAAATCATTTTTTTGTTTTTGATATTCTATACAAAACTCCATCGGTCCAAGTGACTTTTATCAATTCCTTTCCATTCGTATCTGTTTCAAATTCCAATTTGAGTATCCAATTCTCTTCATTTCTCCGTCCATACGTATTTCGTATATTAGATGTACGGGGTTGAGTAAAATTTCATGTGATTTAGTATAGTAAACGGAATCTAAATTCCATCATTGTTAGATCGCTCCATATGATTGGATGAAGAATGAGCCAATAAAATAATGGGATTTTTTCGATAAAAGGGGGGTTCAAAATGCTTGGCGATAGAAATGAAGGAATGGCTACAATCCCTAGGCTTAATCAGATACAAATTGAAGGATTTCATAGGTTCCTTGCTGAGGGCTTAAGAGAAGAACTTTCTAAGTTTCCAAAGGGAGATTTTCTAAAAAATTGGAGAGACGAAGACATAGACTTTCAATTCTTTTCGGAAAAATCTTATTTGGTAGAACCGTTGATAAAGGAACGAGATGCTATATATGAATCACTCACCTATTCTTCTGAATTATATGTATCCGCGGGATTCCTTTGGAAAAACAAAAGGCCGATGCAAGAACAGACCGTTTTTCTTGGAAACCTTCCTTTAATGAATTCCCTGGGAACTTTTATAGTAAATGGAATACACAGAGTGGTGGTCAATCAAATATTGCAAAGTCCGGGTATCTATTACCGATCAGAATTGGACTATAAGGGATTTACGGTCTATATCGCCACCATAATATCAGATTGCGGAGGAAGATTAAAATTACAGATTGATAGAAAAGGACGTCTATGGGCTCGCGTGAGTAGGAAACAGAAAATATCTATTTTAGTTCTATTATCGGCTATGGGTTCGAATCTAAAAGACATTATAGAGAATGTTTGCTACCCTGAAATTTTTCAGGCTTTTCTGGATAAAAAATTTAACGAAAATTTTGGGTCAAAAGAAAATTCGGTTTTGGAATTGTATCAAAAATTTGTTGATGCAGGTGGATATACAGAATTGAATGATACTATATATATAGAATTACGAAAAAAATTCTTTCGCCAAAGGTGTGTATTAGGAAGGCTTGGTCGACAAAATATTAACCGAAGATTGAATCTTGATATACCCCAGAACATCACGTTTTTGTTACCCCGAGATATATTGGCAGCCACAGATCATTTGATTGGAATGCAATTTGGAATGGGTACACTTGACGATATGAATCATTTGAAAAATAAACGGGTTCGTTCTGTAGGGGATCTCTTACAAGATCAATTCGGATTGGCTCTTTTTCGTTTAGAAAAGGCGGTTAACGCGACAATAAAGAAAGCTTTTGAAAAGAAAAGAAGACCGATCCTTCAGAATTTGGTAACTTCAACTCCATTAACAACCACTTATGAATCTTTTTTCGGATTAAACCCATTATCTCACATTTTAGATGGAACGAATCCATTGTCCCAAACAGTTCATAGGAGAAAATGGAGTTATTTGGGTCCTAGGGGATTGACAGCACGAACTGCAAGTATTCGAATACGCGATATTCATCCTAGTTACTATGGACGCATTTGCCCCCTTGACACATCTGAAGGAATCAAGGCTGGCCTTACGGGATCTTTAGCAATTCATGCGAGAATCGGTGATTTTGGGTCTCTAGAAAGCCCACTTTACGAAATCTCCTTGAAATCAAAAAAGATCCGGATGCTTTATTTATCCTCAAGGAAAGAGGAATACTATATGATCGGGATAGGGAATGCTTTGGCACTGAATCAAGGTATTCAGGAAGAACAGATGATTTCGGCTCGATACCGTCAAGAATTCCTGACTATTGCATGGGACCAGGTTCATCTTCGAAGTGTTTTTCCTTTTCAATACTTTTCTATTGGAGTTTCTCTCATTCCTTTTCTCGAGCATAATGACGCGAATCGGGCTTTAATGAGTTCAAATATGCAACGACAAGCAGTTCCGCTTTCTCGGTCCGAGAAGTGCATTGTTGGAACTGGTTTGGAAGGCCAAGTGGCTCGAGACTCCGGGATGACCCTTATAACTGAAAACGCGGGAAAGATCATTTCTACCCATGCTGACAAGATCCTTTTATCGGTCAATGGGGAGACTCTAAGCAGTCCATTAGTTTTGTATGAACGTTCCAACAGAAATACTTGGATACATCAAAACCCCCAGGTTTCGCGGGGTAAATGGACTAAAAAGGGACAGCTTTTAGCGGACGGTGCCGCTACGGTTGGGGGTGAACTCGCTTTGGGGAAAAACGTATTAGTAGCTTATATGCCATGGGAAGGTTACAATTTTGAAGATGCGGTACTCATTAGTGAGCGTCTGGTATATGAAGATATTTATACTTCTTTTCACATACGGAAATGTGAAATTGAGATTTTTGTGACAGATAAAGGCCCCGAAAAGATCACTAGAAAAATACCGCATATAGACGACCATTTCCTACGAAATTTAGACAAAAACGGAGTTGCAATCTTGGGATCTTGGGTAGAAGCGGGCGATATTTTAGTAGGTAAATTAACACCTCAACTGGTGGACGAATTAGCTCCGGAAAAAAGGTTAGTAGGCGCCTTGTTTGACGCTCCGATAGCCGCTTCAAAGGAAACTTGTCTAAAACTGCCTATAGGTGGGAGGGGCCGAGTTATTGATGTGAGATGGATCCATAAAGGTTGTAATCCAGAAATGATTCGTGTATATATTTCACAGAAACGTCAAATCAAAGTAGGCGATAAAGTCTCCGGAAGACATGGAAATAAAGGGGTCGTTTCCAAAATTTTGCCTAGAGAGGATATGCCTTATTTGCAAGACGGAAGGCCTATTGATATGGTCTTCAACCCATTAGGAGTACCTTCGCGAATGAATGTAGGACAGATCTTTGAATGCTCGCTCGGGTTGGCGGGGAGTCTTCTAGATAGACATTATCGAGTAGCACCTTTTGATGAGAGATATGAACAAGAGGCTTCGAGAAAACTCGTGTTTTCTGAATTATATGAAGCCAGTAAGCAAACAGGGAATCCATGGGTATTTGAACCCGAGTATCCGGGAAAAAGCAGAATATTGGATGGAAGAACGGGAGATTCCTTTGAACAACCTGTTATAGTGGGACAGTCCTATATATTGAAATTGAGTCATCAAGTTGATGATAAAATACATGGGCGTTCCACTGGTCGTTATTCACTTGTTACACAACAACCCGTTAAGGGAAGGGCCCTGGGGGGGGGACAGCGAGTAGGAGAAATGGAGGTTTGGGCTCTAGAGGGATTGGGGGTTGCTCATATTTTACACGAGATGCTTACTTATAAGTCTGATCATCTTAGAACTCGCAAACAAGTAATTGGTACTCTAATGATTGGAGGAGCGCTATCGAAACCTGAGCCTGAGGATGAGAATGAGTATGCTCCAGAATCCTTTCGGTTGCTTGTTCGAGAACTGCGAGTTTTGGCCCTAGAACTGAATCATTTCCTTGTATCTAAGAAGAACTTCCAGATGAATAGGAAGGAAGCTTAATCGGAATGACTCGGAATTTCTTTTCTATGATCGATCAGTCTAAACACCAACAACTTCGAATTGGGTTAGTTTCTCCTCAACAAATAAGTGCTTGGGCCAATAAAACCTTGCCCACTGGAGAGATAGTCGGAGAGGTGACAAACCCTAAACCTTTTTATTATGATAAATATCGTAAAACAAATACCCCAGTAATGGGTGGATTGTTTTGTCAAAGAATTTTTGGACCTATAAAAAGTGGAATTTGTGCTTGTGGAAAGTATCGTGAAATCGGAGATGACAAAGAAAAGAGAACATTTTGCGAAGAATGCGGAGTCGAGTTTGTTGATTCTCGGATACGAAGATATCAAATGGGCTACATAAAACTGGGATGCCCCGTGGCCCATAGGTGGTATTTGAAGCGTCTTCCTAGTTATATCGCCAATCTTTTAGATACACCTCTTAAAGACTTAGAAAACCTAGTATACCGCGATGTGTGATTTGATCGAAATTCAGATTTGACAGGTTTGGAATGAAAAACTGTCACCCTACGAATACGAATTAGGATGCCCGGATCTGACATGTCTCTTGTGAGGAGGAACATGAAGCTCAGAACTATGGGTGTATTAAATACCCCCCAATAGAAGGGAATTGGTCTATGGTCGATTCAGTAACAAAAAGAAAACAATAGAAATTGAATTTCGAGTTGTATTGTACCTCGTGAAAAAGACTTCTTTCTTTTGTGCAAAACATTCCTTATCTTTTAGAAAGAAATTCCATTTTGTTTATGTTCAAGTAAGCAACTAGTTTATGGTTCCTGAAGTCTATCCATCGCATATAGTCTTTCATTTTAAAGGCAAGGCCTTTTGCCATAACCGTCGAGGTTACATAGGGACCTAAAAGATCAAAGGGAGCGATATATAGACAAGTAAAGTCCTTTATGAATTCCAAGTTATTCCTTTAGAGGGATTCATCATTCGAAGGGAAGTAGACTACTCAACAATTTCACATTTCATTTATGTCGCTATTTGAAATTGAATGAAAGAATTCCTAAAATAAAAATAAAAGAACAAGGAATCAATGAAATGTTGCTTGTGAGAACTTGAGTAAAGAGTAGTTTGGGGTTTTCTAGAATTTGAAAGCAAGAACTCCTATATCTTCAGATAGTGTAACTACTTGAGCCGGATGAGAGGAAACTTTCACGTCCGGTTTTGAGGGGGGGCCTAGAGGATCCTATCCCAATTTTGTTTTTGCTGGGTCTATAGGTAAAAAACCCACTTTCTTACGATTACGAGGGTCCTTCGACGAATCTAAAACCAAATCCTGGACCGATACCCTCTCCCTTTTTTTTACGACCAAAGGCTTCCTAAAATTTCGAAATCGTGAAATTTCTGCTGGAGCAGGCGCTATCCGAGAACAATTGGCCGATCTAGATTTGCGAGTTATTATAGATTCTTCGTTGGCAGAATGGAAAGTTTTAAAGGAGGAAGGGAAAGAGGGTACAGAATCGGAGATTCAGAAAAGGGAAAGAAGAAAGCGCTTTTTGATTAGACGCATAGAATTAGCTAAGCATTTGCTTCTAACAAATGTAAAACCTGAATGGATGGTTTTATGTCTATTACCGGTTCTTCCCCCCAAGTTGAGACCGATATTTAAGATATCTGAGGTTCAATCAATAAGTTCGGATATTAATAAACTCTATCAAAAGGTTCTTAAGAAGAACCAGGCTTTTCACAGGTTATTAATATCTAGTAAATATGCGCCAAGTTCCTTAGTAACGGGTTACGAGAAAGAGCTACAACAAGCTGTGGATACACTTCTTGATAATGGAAGAAGCGGACAGCCAAAAAGGGATTATCATAATAAGGTTTACAAGTCGTTTTCAGAGGTAATTTCAGGCAAAGAGGGGAGATTTCGTGAGACTCTGCTTGGCAGACGGGTTGATTATTCGGGGCGTTCTGTCATTGTTGTAGGCCCCTTACTTTCATTAGATCAATGTGGATTGCCTCGTGAAATAGCAATAGAGCTTTTCCAGACATTTGTAATTCGCTGTCTAATTAGACAGCGCTTTGCTCCGAACATAAGAACTGCTAAGAAGCAAATTCGGGAAAAAGAAAAATTTGTATGGGAAATACTTGAGCAAGTTGTGCAGGGGCATCCTGTATTGCTAAATAGAGCACCTACTTTGCATAGATTAGGTATACAGGCCTTCCAACCCGTTTTAGTGAAAGAGCGCGCTATTTATTTACATCCACTCGTTTGTAAAGGATTCAATGCAGACTTTGATGGGGATCAAATGGCTGTTCATGTACCTTTATCCTTGGAGGCTCAAGCGGAGGCTCATTTACTTATGTTTTCTACTATGAATCTCTTGGGTCCGGCTATTGGAGATCCCGTGTGCATACCAACCCAAGATATGCTCATTGGGCTCTATATGTTAACAAGTGGGAATCGTCGAGGTATTTGTGCAAATAGGTATCATTTGTGGAATCGCAGAACCTATCAAAATGAAAGAATTGACGATAAGAACTATCGGTATACCAAAGGAAAAGAACTCCTTTTTTTGAATTCCTATGATGCAATTGGAGCTTATCGACAGAAAAGAATCCATTTAGATAGCCCTTTTTGGCTCCGGTGGCGACTAGATGGACTCCTTATTGTTTCAAGAGGAGTTCCTGTCGAAGTTCATTATGAATCTTTGGGTACCCATCATGAGATTTATGGACACTTTCTAATAGTAAGAAGTGTAAAAAAAGAAAAGGGTTGTATATACATTCGAACTACTGTTGGTCATCTTGTTCTTTATCGAGAAATCGAAGAAGCTAGTCAAAGGATATCTCTGATCTCAAATCAGGGAAGGTCGATATAGAGAGAGGTTTCCAACCATGTAAACCCATTGTGGAATCCTACTCAACGGAATAGGGAGGTGTTTATGAAAGAAGAGGCCAATCTGGCCTTTCACAATAAAGTAATAGACGGGCCTGCTATCAAACAACTTATTAGTCGATTAATAGATCACTTCGGAATGCCAGATACATCCCAAATCCTGGATCAAGTAAAGACTCTGGGTTTCCAGCAAGCCACCGCTTCATCCATTTCATTAGGAATTGATGATCTTTTAACGATACCGTCTAAGAGATGGATAGTGCAGGATGCTGAACAACAAAGTCTTCTTTTGGAAAAATACTATCAGTATGGGAATGTACACGCAATAGAAAAATTACGCCAATCCATTGAGATCTGGTATGCTATAAGTGAATATTTTCGACAAGAAATGATTCTCAATTTTAGAATGACTGACCCCCTTAATCCAGTCCATATAATGTCTTTTTCGGGAGCTAGAGGAAATGCATCTCAAGTAAACCAATTAGTAGGTATGAGAGGGCTGATGTCGGATCCACAAGGACAAATGATTGATATACCCATTCAAAGCAATTTCCGTGAAGGGCTCTCATTAACAGAATATATCATTTCTAGCTATGGAGCCCGCAAGGGGGTTGTGGATACTGCTATACGAACAGCAGATGCTGGGTATCTTACGCGCAGACTTGTTGACGTAGTTCAACATATTGTTGTACGTAGAACAGATTGTGGTACCACCCGAGGGTTTTCTATAAGTCCTCCAAATGGGGAGGTGCCAGAAAGACTTTTTATTCAAACATTAATCGGTCGTGTATTAGCAAACGATATTTATCTGGGTCCGCGATGCATTGCGGTTCGAAATCAAGATCTTGGGGTTGGCATTGTCAATCGACTGATAACCTTCCAAAGACAGCCAGTATCTGTTAGAACTCCCTTTACTTGTAGGAGTACGTCTTGGATCTGTCGATTATGTTATGGTCGAAATCCTAGTCACGGCGACTTGGTCGAATTAGGGGAAGCTGTAGGTATTATTGCGGGTCAATCCATTGGAGAACCGGGGACTCAACTAACATTAAGAACCTTTCATACCGGTGGAGTATTCACAGGAGGTACTGCAGAACAGGTACGAGCCCCTTTCAACGGAAAAATCAAATTCAATGAGGACTTGGTTCATCCCACACGGACACGCCATGGGCAACCCGCTTTTCTATGTTATCGAGGTTTTTCTTTAACTATTGAGAGTGAAGATATTATACAGAGCGTGCCTATTCCACCAAATAGTTTTCTTTTAATTCAAAATGATCAATATGTAGAATCAGAACAAGTAATTGCCGAGATTTGCGCGGGAACATCCACTTTTGATTTGAAAGATAGAGTTCGAAAACATATTTATTCTGACTCGTCGGGAGAAATGCACTGGAGTACCGACGTGTACCATAAACTCGAATTTCCTAAAAGTAATGTCCATATCTTACCAAAGACAAGTCATTTATGGATATTATTAGGGGATTTATGCGGATCCCGTCCAGTTCGTTTTTCGATGTACAAGGATCAAGATCAAATGAGCACTCATTCTCTTTCTGTCCAAGGCAGATATACGCCTAGCCTTTCGGTGAATTCAGAACTGACTCGGAGTCTATCGACTGCCCGTTGTAATCTCCTATATCCTGCTATTCTACACGAGAATTTGTATTTATTGGCGAAGAACCGAAGAAATGGATTTCTCATTCCATTCCGATCCATCCAAGAACATCGACGAAAAAAAGAACGAATACTCTGTTCTGACATCTCGATTAAAATACCCAGAAATGGTATTTTCCGTAGAAAGAACATTCTTGCTTATTTTGATGATCCTCGATACAAAATAAGGGTTTCGGGAATTACGAAATATGGTACTATAGAGGTGGATTCAAACGCCAAAAAAGAGTATTTCATCCACTATCGAGGAGTCGAAGAATTGCAGCCAAAAGACCAAGGGAAGGTGGATCCACTTTTTTTCATTCCCGAAGAAGTGCATATTTTACCCAAAACCTCTTCCATAATGGTACGGAACAATAGTCTCATTGGAATAAATACACAAATTACTTTAGATAAAAGAAGCCGAGTAGGCGGATTGGTACGAGTGGAGAGAAAAGACGATTGTATTAAACTTCAAATATTTTCTGGAGATATCTATTTTACGGGGAAGACATCTAAGATATCTATATCCAAACACATTGGCATCTTGATACCACCACAAATAAGAAAAAGAAATTCTAAGGAATCCAAAAATCCGAAAAATTGGATCTATGTACAACAAATTAGACCTACCAAGAAAAAGTCTTTTGTTTGGCTTCGACCCGTAGTCACATATGAAATAGCGGACGGTATAAATTTAGAAAGACTTTTTCCTCCGGATCTATTGCAGAAAAAGGATAATATACCACTTCGACTTGTCAATTATATTTGTTATGGGGATAACAAGTTGATTCGAGGCATTTCTGTCACAAATCGAAGGATTCAATTAGTTCGGACTTGTTTAGTCTTGAATTGGGACCAAGACAAAAAAGCTTCATCTATCGAAGAGGCTCACGCTTCCTTTGTCGAAGTAAGTACAAAGGGCTTGGTTCGAGAATTCCTAAGAATTCGCTTAGGGAAACCCCAGATTGCGTATATAAGAAAAAGGAATGATCCGTCAGGGTCAGGATTTACCTCTGATAATGAGCTAGATCACACCAAAAGAAATCCCTTTTATTCCAGTTATCCCAAGGCAAGGATTCGACAATCACTTAGCCAAAACCGAGGAACTATTCGTACGTTGTTGAATAGAAATCAGGCATGCCAATCTTTCCTCATTTTGTCATCATCTAATTGTTTTCGACTAGGCCCCTTCAACGATGTAAAATATCACAATCCGAAAAAAGAATCAATTAAAAGAGATACAGACCCTCTCATTCCAATTAGTAATTTGTCAGGCCCTTTAGGAACAGTCCCTCAAATTGCGAATTTTGATGTATTTTACCATTTAATCACAAAGAATCGGATTTCGGTAAAAAAAGATTTGCAACGTGACAAATTGAAAAAGACCTTTCAAGTAATTCATTATTTTTTAATGGATGAAAACGGGAGAATCTATAAGTCCGATCCATATAGTAACATCTTTTTGAATCCATTCAATTTGAATTGGTATTTTCTACAGCATAATTATCATCAGAATTTTCCTAATTCTTGTGAAGAAACATCTACAATAATCAATCTTGGGCAGTTTCTTTGTGAAACTGTATGTATAGCCAAAAACGGACCACGCCTAAAATCGGGTCAAGTTTTCATTGTTCAAGTTGGCTATGTAATAATAAGATCAGCTAAGCCCTATTTGGCTATTCCAGGAGCAACCGTTCATGGCCATTATGGAGAAATCCTTTACGGGGGGGGTACACTAGTTACATTTATATATGAAAAAGCGCGGTCTGCTGATATAACACAGGGTCTTCCAAAAGTAGATAAGGCGTTCGAAGCGCGTTCAATATCGATGGACCTAAAAGAGAGAGTTGAGGATTGGAACGAGTGTATAACAAGAATTCTTGAAATTCCTTGGGGATTCTTGATTGGTGCCAAGCTAACAATAGCGCAAAGCTTTATTTCTTTGGTTAATGAGATTCAAAAGGTTTATCGATCCCAGGGAGTGCAGATCCATAATAGGCATATAGAACTGATTGTACGCCAAATAACATCAAAAGTTTTGGTTTCAGAAGATGGGATGTCTAATGTTTTTTTACCCGGAGAACTTATTGGATTTTTACGAGCGGAACGGACGGGGCGTGCTTTGGAAGAGGGGGTCTGTTACCACGCCATCTTATTGGGAATAACGAAAGCATCTCTGAATACGCAAAGTTTCATATCCGAAGCGAGTTTTCAACAAACTGCTCGGGTTTTAGCAAAATCCGCTCTCCGAGGTCGTATCGATTGGTTGAAAGGCCTGAAAGAGAACGTTGTTCTAGGGGGGCTGATCCCCGTTGGGACCGGATTCAAAGGATTAGTGCACCCCCCTTCAAGGCAACATAAGACTCTTTCTCTGGAAACCAAAAGGAAGATTTTATTCGACGGGAAAGTGATGGATATTTTATCCCATCATAAAGAATTGTTTGATTTTTGCAGTTGAAAGAATTTCAAGGATACATCAGAATAAGAATTGATAGGATTTCACGATTCCTAAGAACAGATAAATTCATCCTTTGCACTATGGGCGGCTAGTTGATAATAGTAATAAACAAACAGAATAACAAATAGAAAGGAATGGCTTGAATCGTGCATCAACGGCCAATCTTCGGTAGAAGAAAAGGTTCCATCGGAACAATTCTTTATTTCAGGATACCGCGTCTTTTTTTCTTTGAAAAAAAAAAAAAGAAAGAAAGATGAAATGTGGGGAGAAATGACAAAAAGATATTGGAACATCCAGTTGGAAGACATGCTGGCAGCAAGAGTTCATCTTGGTCATGATATTAAGCAATGGAATCCTAGAATGGCGCCTTATCTTTATGCAAAGTTTAAAGATAATCATATTACAAATCTTACTAGAACCGCGCGCTTCTTATCAGAAGCTTGTGATTTAGTTTTTGATGCAGCAAGTAAGGGAAAACAATTCTTAATTGTTGGTACCAAAAAAGAAGCAGCTAATTCAGTAGCACGGGCTGCAATAAAGGCTGAATGCCATTATGTTAATAAAAAATGGCTCGGCGGTATGTTAACAAATTGGTCCACTACACAAAAGAGACTTTGTAAGTTCAGGGACTTGATAAGACAACAAAAGACAGGGGGACTCAACCGCCTTCCGAAAAGAGATGCAGCTATTTTGAAGAGACAATTGTCTCACTTGCAAAAATCTCTAGGCGGGGTGAAATATATGAAGAAATTACCCGATATTGTAATTGTCGTTGATCAGCAAAACGAATTTACGGCCCTTCGAGAATGTATTACTTTGGGAATTCCAACAATTGGTTTAATCGATACAAATTGTGACCCCGATCTCGTGGATCTTCCGATTCCAGCAAATGATGACTCTATCCCTTCAATCCGATTCATTCTTAACAAATTAATTTTCGCAATTTGTATGGGTCGTTCTAGCTCTATACGAACGACTACTATTCGTCCATCGCACACAAAAGCTAAACAAAAAATGAAAGAAAAGATGAAAGATAAAACAGAGATGAAAGAAAAGAAAAGAGATGAAAGATAAAGAAAAGAGACTATTGTGGGCATTCAAAATATCCAAAAAATTCCAGTAAGCAAGTCGAAAAGAGAGATGATTGAATTAAAACAATTCCTTTTCAAGTTCTATTTTTGGCAGAGGGCAATATGAATCTTCTATCTTGTTCTATAAACCCATTCAAGGAGCTATTATACGATGTATCCGGTGTGGAAGTCGGTCAACATTTTTATTGGCAAATAGGGGGTTTCCAAGTCCACGGCCAAGTACTTATTACTTCTTGGGTTGTAATTGCCATCTTATTAGGTTCATCCATTCTAGCTGTTCGAAATCCGCAAACCATTCCGACGGATGTTCAGAATTTCTTCGAATATGTCCTTGAATTCATTCGAGACGTGAGCAAAACTCAGATTGGAGAAGAATACGGCCCATGGGTTCCCTTTATTGGAACTCTCTTTCTTTTTATTTTTGTTTCGAATTGGTCGGGGGCTCTTTTACCTTGGAAAATCATACAGTTACCGCAGGGGGAATTAGCGGCACCCACAAATGATATAAATACAACCGTTGCTTTATCCTTACTCACGTCAGTGGCATATTTTTATGCAGGTCTTACTAAAAAAGGATTGGCTTATTTCAATAAATACATTCAACCGACTCCAATCCTTTTACCCATTAACATCTTAGAAGATTTTACCAAACCTTTATCACTTAGTTTTCGACTTTTTGGGAATATATTAGCCGATGAATTAGTCGTTGTTGTTCTTCTTTCTTTAGTACCTTTAGTGGTTCCTATACCTGTCATGTTCCTTGGATTATTTACAAGCGGTATTCAAGCTCTTATTTTTGCAACTTTAGCTGCGGCTTATATAGGCGAGTCCATGGAGGGTCATCATTGACTAATATAGTCTTTTGTTTGGCTTAGCCCAACACAAAGTATCCGTGACTCAATAAAATTGACTTACAGAACCTAGTAGTAAATATAAAACTACGAGATATACGGCCTAGAGTAATAGAAAAAAAGATTGCGATATATAGGATAGGGAATTGGAAAAAAGGAAAGAGATCTAAAAGAGAAGATCTTTTTCCTAAAATTCTTCCTTGACCCCCCTTCGATCTCCCTCCACTGAAGGTTATCTCTCTACTGTTTGTTCATTCAATTCACCAATTGACCAAAAGAACATATTACTAAATATTAAATAGCATGAACGTAGATCAATCAAATATTGAGATTTCTATGCAACAAGCATTCGGCCTAACAAATTGATTCATCTATTTAGTTCGTTTATTTAGATTGTATCCATGGAGGAGTAGGATAATGCTAAATAAAAGGAAATTCAAAAAAAGGGCTTGGTTAGGAGAGGAGGTTGAACTAGGTAGGTGAAATCTAATGCTGATAAGCCAGCCCTTCGGGTTCTGGTCGAAGAATGATTCTAGAATCGGATTGAATCTAAGATACGAAACGAATAGTTGGTTTACGTTATGGAAGAAAGACATGTATATGTGATATTAGATATTGACTCACTATATATGAAACTAAAGATCTATCGAATCTGTTCTATTACTATGAATTTAGATGATATTTAAATATCAATAGGGGTCTTTCTACTTCATCTGTGATTATTCAATTTATTGAATAAAAAGATGAAATCGCGAAAAAAGAAAAGAATAGAATGAAGAATTCAAAGAATGGGTCGGGAGAAAGAAGTAGAGTAGCAAAAGGCTCTTGGATTCACATCACAAAAACTTCCACTTCGTGGATGGAATAATAAAGTCATAATTCATTGGATGATTGTATCATTAACGATTTCTTTATTTTGGTGCGAGGAACTTATCATGAATCCACTGATTTCTGCCGCTTCTGTTATTGCTGCTGGGTTGGCCGTCGGGCTTGCTTCTATTGGACCTGGGATTGGGCAGGGGACTGCCGCGGGTCAAGCTGTAGAAGGTATCGCGAGACAGCCTGAAGCGGAGGGAAAAATACGAGGTACCTTATTACTGAGTCTGGCTTTTATGGAAGCTTTAACAATTTATGGGCTCGTTGTAGCATTAGCACTTTTATTTGCGAATCCCTTTGTTTAATCCTATTTTCATTTGAATCCTCTAATAGAAATCGAATCTAAAAAAAACGCATGTTTTTCCTATTTTATCGCCTCGGACTTGCTTGCTCCTTGCTTTTTCGAATTATATCAAGACTTTATTCCTACAATTACTTATTCATTGTGGGAACCCGTCAGGGGAAGGTTTGATTTTGAGGATGAGAAATTAGCATACTGACTCACTTCCTTCTTTCCCATTTTGAATCCAATGGGAACTGGGGTGTTGCAAAAAATGGAGTATTTCGCAATTGACGGGAAACCCGGTCCTTAATTCTAATAAGTTAAGTATCGCTCTTACCCCCCCCCCCCGAAAAAAATAGATTTCTAAATTCTAAATCGAATCTTTTTTTTTTCTGTTTAGAAATCAGTAAATAAATAAAAAAAAGAATAAGAAATAGAGAAAGAGTAACTAGAATAAATATGAAAGTAAATAGAATAAAGTAAGACAAAAAGAACTTTGTTCGATTTTTTAATCTATCTATAAAGGAGATATTTTATGAAAAATGTAACCGATTCTTTCGTTTCCTTGGGTCGTTGGCCATCCGCCGGGAGTTTCGGGTTTAATACCGATATTTTAGCAACAAATCCAATAAATCTAAGTGTAGTGCTTGGTGTATTGATCTTTTTTGGAAAGGGAGTGTGTGCGAGTTGTTTATTTCAAGAATAGGCTGGATCCAACCAGCTGCACTTTTTTTCTTTTGTTATAACTAGAAAAGGGGTGCACGATCCCGCGAATTACTTATTACTAAACTTAAAAAGCATATTTAAGAACCTCAGCATTTCGCGATTCGTTAGTAAATAGACTTTGATTCTCTATCAACCAATAACGTCGGACCATTAACATGGTTAAAGCTAAACTCTTTGAAGTCCAGGCGCAGTACAGTACTCTTTTTACTACTTACGTTAGTTAATACATAACGGTGTTAAACCCAATAGTTGGAACTTTGTTTCGATATAAAACACTCATGTCGATAAAAAGATTTGAACCCTTTATTGGAAATTGTAAACCGGCTCTTTCACGCCCTTTTTATCCAATGCGGAATCGATGACCTAACTTATAAAGTACGAAGAGTTCTTTGGATTTAAAGAAAAAAAGAAACAACTTTGCTGACAATTACATATTTTTTTTAGTCAGAAGAATCCTCCAAATATTCTGGTCTTGGATTAACGATCAGTTTCGATATTTTCATTTTGGAGTATGAAATATGTATGAATAGAGGATAGGCTCAGTGTATTAAAAAAGTATGGGAATTCCCCATACATAAATAATTGAAATCATTGAGCGCGAGAGCCAAATGAATTGAAAGATTCATGTTTGGTTTGGGAAGGGATCATCGAAGTTCTGAAATGAATGGAAAGAGAATCTACTTTCATTAAATGATTTATTAGATAATCGAAAACAGAGGATTTTGAATACTATTCGAAATTCAGAGGAACTGCGCGGGGGGGCCATTGAACAGCTGGAAAAGGCCCGGGCTCGTTTACGGAAAGTGAAAACGGAAGCGGCTCGGTTTCGAGTGAACCAGTATTCTGAGGCGGAGCGGGAAAAGTTGAATTTGATTAATTCAACTTATAAGACTTTAGAACAATTAGAAAATTACAAAAATGAAAGCATTCGTTTTGAACAACAAAGAGCAATTAATCAAGTCCGGCAACGGGTTTTCCAACAAGCCCTACGAGGAGCTTTGGAAACTCTGAATAGTTGTTTGAACAAGGAATTACATTTACGTACCATTAGTGCTAATATTCGCCTCTTTAGATCGATGAAAGAACTAACCAATTAGTCCTTCTACCATCTCTACCTATTCTACTCTAGACAGGCATTATTTTTTTTCTTCCAAAAAAATCAAAAAGTGAAGAAATAGTCATGGTACCCATTAGAGCTGATGAAATTAGAAATATTATCCGTGAACGTATCGAGCAATATAATATAGAAGTCAAGATTGTAAATACGGGTACCGTACTTCAAGTAGGTGACGGTATTGCTCGTATTTATGGTCTTAATGAAGTCATGGCAGGCGAATTAGTAGAATTTGAAGAAGGTACGATAGGCATTGCTCTGAATTTGGAATCAAATAACGTTGGTGTTGTATTAATGGGTGCTGGTTTGATGATACAAGAGGGAAGCTCTGTAAAAGCCACAGGAAGAATTGTCCAGATACCAGTGAGTGAAGCTTATTTGGGTCGCGTTATAAACGCCCTGGCTAAACCTATTGATGGTCGAGGCGGAATTTCCGCTTCTGAATCTCGTTTAATTGAATCTCCTGCTCCGGGTATTATTTCGAGACGTTCTGTATATGAGCCTCTTCAAACAGGACTTATTGCTATTGATTCGATGATTCCTATAGGACGTGGTCAGCGAGAATTAATTATTGGGGACAGACAGACTGGTAAAACAGCAGTAGCTACGGATACCATTCTCAATCAACAGGGAAAAAATGTAATATGTGTTTATGTAGCTATTGGTCAAAAAGCATCTTCAGTGGCTCAGGTAGTGACTACTTTTCAGGAAAAGGGAGCCATGGAATATACTATTGTGGTCGCCGAAACGGCGGCTTCACCCGCTACATTACAATACCTCGCCCCTTATACAGGCGCGGCTCTGGCTGAATTTTTTATGTACCGTGAACGGCACACTTTAATCATTTATGATGATCTCTCAAAACAAGCACAGGCTTATCGCCAAATGTCTCTTCTATTACGAAGACCGCCTGGGCGCGAAGCTTATCCAGGAGATGTTTTTTATTTGCATTCACGTCTTTTGGAAAGAGCCGCTAAATCAAGTTCGAGTTTGGGTGAGGGAAGTATGACTGCTTTACCAATAGTGGAGACTCAGTCAGGAGATGTTTCGGCTTATATTCCTACTAATGTCATTTCCATTACAGACGGGCAGATATTCTTATCCGCCGATCTATTCAACTCTGGAATCCGGCCTGCTATTAATGTGGGTATTTCCGTCTCCAGGGTAGGATCCGCAGCTCAAATTAAAGCCATGAAACAAGTAGCCGGCAAATCAAAATTGGAATTGGCGCAATTCACAGAATTAGAGGCCTTTGCACAATTCGCCACTGATCTCGATAAAACTACCCAAAATCAATTAGCAAGAGGTCGGCGATTACGTGAGTTGCTCAAACAATCCCAATCGGACCCTCTCGCGGTCGAAGAGCAGATAATGACTGTTTATACTGGAATAAATGGATATCTTGATTCATTAGAAATCGGACAGGTAAGGAAGTTTCTCGGGGATTTGCGTAATTATTTAAAACTTAATAAACCTAAGTTCCAAGAAATCATATCGTCTACCAAGACATTCACCGAAGAAGCCGAAGCCCTTTTGAAAGAGGCAATTCAGGAACAGACAGAACGCTTTATACTTAAGGAACAGGGGTAAAAAAAAGGATCACTCTTAATCTATCTTTGTCTTTATCTTTCAAAAAGAATGAAGAATGCCTGTATTTTACATACCCGATTCTGAATTCTTACTATTTTCAAATCTAAAATAGATTCTAAATAGTAAGAATAAGGTCTTGAAGAAAAAGATTTAGTCTTTTTTCTTTAAATCATTCAAAGAATCTTTCTTTTTATATAAAAAAAAAAAAGAGGTTTATATATGATGTGGAAAAGGCTGCGTCCAATAGGATTTGAACCTATACCTAAGGTTTAGAAGACCTCTGTCCTATCCATTAGACAATGGACGCTTCCAATTTTTGTCTTCCCGTCTCTTGTTCGAAAAAAAGAAAAGAAGATGTGAAAGAATTTCTGGGATTGCGTATTCAATCCCACTAATGAATTTTGTGGATTCACAAAAATGAAATCAGAATAGAAATATTCGAATAAAACGAATACTAGTATATAGAATAGGTATAGCAGCGGGTAGCGGGAATCGAACCCGCATCGTTAGCTTGGAAGGCTAGGGGTTATAGTCGACGTCGATTCATCCTTTTTAACGTCTCTAATTCAAAACCGAACATGAAACTTTGCTTTCATTCGGCTCCTTTATGGAAGATGGATAAATTCTGAGATTCTGAGATATAAAATGAAGACATGAACAAAATTGGGTCCATAACATCTATGTCAGCTTTTCTGTCTGAATGCATTTAATTCAAAAGGATTTGCTTTCTAGATGATCCGTCTAGAAGAGGGAATTCTAACAAACCTTCTAGTTACTTCGTTCTCTATTTCTATTTGAGAGAGTCATTAGGAAAAGACTTTGGTTTCCACCGAGCTAAAGCTAAATTTCGATGTCTCTAGTAAACTAAAGACATCATTAATGGCTATTTTGCTTCAATCTACCCTATCAAAACGACAAATTGAAGATTTAGTTACGATTAGAAAAATCTAACTTTCTATCTTTATCCATGGACCCCTTATTCATACTCAAAGAATTGGAAGTTAGTGATCCAATTTACTAAAATTATGTTTCGTAATTCCATAATCCAAAAAATTTTTTCAATTGGAAATTGATCTTTGGATACAAATCACGAGAATGTATATTCTTCCCCGACTCTTTCATTGAGAGGTAAAGGATTCAATCCTTTTAAGAAATAAAGTTTCTTCTCCGAATATGATAAGAATCATATTGAAGGACCCCTTAACTAGGTTAAGGGATTAATAGAACGAATCACACTTTTACCACTAAACTATACCCGCTACACTGCAATTATTGCATCTAAATGGACTTTTTGTCGAAGAGAGGAATCGGGCTTAATAAAGATAGGATCAGAAAAGAGCCGTGAAAATTAGGGTGTTGATGTCTTTTATTAGGAGACTCAACGAAATTAGGAAAAAAAGACTCTTTTAAATACTTAAATGACAAGTGCTTTTTTTGCTGTAGGAGTTTTGCTAGATATGGCTTGACAAAACTACTTAAGTTATAACATACATATCATAAAAAGGCATCGTGTAAGAATCTAGAGTTCTTTTTTTTTTTGTCTAGATCTAGATATAGTCTAGTTACATTAAACGGAAATCAAAAAGAAAGAAAAGAATAAGAAAAAAAGATGACACTTGGATTCTATACCATTTGAATCTTTATCATAAGAATGAGATAAAGTCTTTCTTTTCTTTCTGATTCGATTCTTGATTCAATAACAAGTCCCCCCTGTTTTTTTTTTTTCAAATTCCATAAAGAATTTGATTTCTTTTTTATGGGTATCCTTTATTCGACACTCAAATATTCGACACTCAAAAAGGCCCGGCTAGGTATTGACCGGGCCAGGCCGCGGAAAAGGGCCCTTCTTTCGGATGGAGTACTCTTTTTGTCTCCGAGAAAGGGACAAAGAATTTCTCCGTCTTCCTTTCAGAAAGGGGGATTCTGGCAAGACCTATCTTCTTTTTTTTTTTTATTCATTCGATTTCTCTTTTTCGATCCCCTATTTCTTAAATAGAATTGCTGATAAAACCCGTATATACATCTCTATTTTTAGAATAAAATTCTCTAAAATATAAAATAGAGAGAGATAAAGAATAGGGTAGGGGGGGTAAAGAAGGTTTTTTTTAAGTCTGACTTTTCGTGTAATTTCAGGTAATTCTCCCCTTTGAAACTGGGAGAGATGGCTGAGTGGACTAAAGCGTCGGATTGCTAATCCGTTGTACGAATTCTTCGTACCGAGGGTTCGAATCCCTCTCTTTCCCTTTCCTTTCCGTGGATGTCTTGATCTTTTGTTTTCTTTCAGATTTCGGTTTATACCCCCTTTTTTTTCTTTTGCTTTCTTTTTGAGAATTTCTTTAAAAGAGTCAAAGATGTGGAATAAATAAAATCCTAAGGACGTTTAAAAATGAAGCAAGAAAAGGAAAAATCAGATTTTTATTCTTCACGTCCAGGATTACGCCCCGGATCATTAGATAG
This sequence comes from Pelargonium cotyledonis, assembly GCA_036897625.1. Lineage (NCBI taxonomy): Eukaryota > Viridiplantae > Streptophyta > Magnoliopsida > Geraniales > Geraniaceae > Pelargonium > Pelargonium cotyledonis. The sequence goes on from JAYMTA010000032.1 coordinate 52,508, forward strand.
AAATCCAAATATGAAGAGAGAAACAAAAAAGATCACTACCGTATAAACAAAGAGTTTGAGAGTAAGCATTATAGAATCTCCAAGATTCTTTTTTGGTAAAAAGAGAATAGATTGCCCATTCTTATACTAGGTATCCTATTTTATTTGGATACTTTTTTACCAATAATGCAAAAGGGTCATAATAGGAAATATGGATTGATCTAGATTTATGATGGCTATCCAAGAATTGCAATCTTGGAATCGAGGTTTTATGCTCTTCTTATTCTAAGACTTAGCCCATCTTATTTATTAATTGTTCACATTTTTTTTTTATTTTAGAATAAATTATGCATTTTTCTAGGCCAGTATTAAAGAGTTCATCGAAAACTGACTGCAGCTTGCCAAACAAAGGCTAAGAGAAAAAAGAAAAGAGGTATGACTGGCATAACATCTACGATTGGATTCAAAAAAGCGTAGGCTTCAGGCAATTTGCCGAAGAAAAAACTACTCGAATAAAGGACAGAATTAAGATAGATACAGATGAAACTAAAGATGTTAATCATAACAAACCTTTTTTCTTTTTGTTCTTGGGGATAATTTTGATTTTGATTGAGTTATTAAGATGTTCTTTTTAGAAGATAAAAAGAAATAAAATGAAGGTAGACAAAAAAAATTCTTCAATTCTCAAAAGAGAATAGAAGAGATCCTATTTTCATAGAATATCTTAATTGAATTCTATGTAATGATCAATAAAGTCCGTTTCATTATATGTTTCATCTATTCCATAGATATTGGGGTTAGGGTTGACAAGGGCCTATTACGCGTAGTAGAATAGTATCTATACTGGCGAATATAATTCAAAATGTCATGGCGCTTTGGCTAAGCGGATAAGGTGGTAGCGGTTTTACGTAGAGGGGGGTGGAATACTTTCGTCTCATATCATACAAATATGATAGATATTTGTATCGGCGTTGGTCAGCACTACTATACGCCACTGGGGCGTCGCCAAGTGGTAAGGCAACGGGTTTTGGACCCGATACGCGAAGGTTCGAATCCTTTCGTCCCAGAACAGATCCATATAAAGTCTTTATATCTATCTAAATTAGATAGATATCTCTTTTTTTTTCAATAAAAAAAGATTATTGAATCTAATTTCAATTCTTAGATTCCATTTTTTTGGATTTCATTCCATTTTCAAATGAATTGAAAATTGAATAAGAATTGAAATGAAAATTATAATTTTCAATCTGTTCATTTCGATATTTAACATATTTTGATTTGAATATAAATCAAAATTGATAAACGGTTAGGTATCGACTTAACCAAACCAATGATTATCCATGATTCCGTAATGGAATCAATTACAAACTGGTAACAAACTATAGAAATGCTATGGTAAAACTTCGTTTGAAACGCTGTGGACGAAAGCAACGAGCGGTTTATCGAATCGTTGCAATTGATGCTCGATCCCGAAGAGAAGGAAGGGATCTTCGAAAGGTGGGTCTTTATGATCCGATAAACAATCAAACCCATTTAAATGTTCCTGCTATTCTCAATTTTATTGAAAGAGGTGCTCAACCTACAAGAACTGTTCATGATATTTTAAAGAAGGCGGGAGTTTTTAAGGATACAGGGATTCCCCTTGTTTGAACTTTAGTATCAAAATAAAAAACGAATACTAATAATTAAGAAAAAGGGGAGCTAAGCTTGCTAATTCCCCTTCAATGAATTTTTATTCATTGAATAAACCCTAGTTTTTTCATACCTTATTCCTTCCTTTTTCCGTCTATATCCATTTTTGGTTTTATGTCTATGAAATGCCAATTCAATCCAAGTCCTTAGTTCTTTTTTTCATTGGGTTCTTTTTTCAATATGCACATTTCTAATGAAAACTTGACAAGAGCGTTTCGAAGAAATAGAATGGGATCATGTATAAAGGAATCCATTTATCCCCGTTCCATAGGTTTTTTTACTTTCACTTTACTTCATTCAAAAGCAAATGCTGGGTTCGGTGGATTTTCTCTGATACAAGAAGTCTTTATTTGACTTTCAAAAAGAAAGTAGATAAGGATAAGCAATGGCTGACATAGGGGATAGGAGATGGCCTCTAAATTTTGACTTTTTTTTATCTGAAAAGTTCTTGTATTTTCATATGATCTTTTCTATGTTCAGAATGGGTTCTCGTTGTTTTCTTCTTAGTTTCATGTTTTTATCGTGTCGTGCAATTGTATCTCTTTTTTATTTTGATTATATCTACGCGTTTTTTATTGGGGTTGCTAACTCAACGGTAGAGTACTCGGCTTTTAAGTGCGGCTAGCATCTTTTACACATTTTTATGAAGCAAGGGATTCGTCCATACCATCGGTAGGGTTTGTAAGACCGCGACTGATCCTGAAAGGAATGAGGGGAAAAAACAGCATGTCGTGTCTATCAATAGAGAATTCTGCGAATCTTTCTATTCAGCAGATCGTTGCAAAATCTTCTTTGCATTTTTAACAAAAAGAATTGACAGTTGGGTCGAGTGAATAGATGGATAGAGTCCAGTGGTCCAAATCGAATTTTAGATAAAAAAAAGCAACGAGCTTCTGTTCTTTATTTGAACGATTACCCGATCTAATTAAAGGTTAAAAAGAGATTAGTACCTAGGGCGGACGTAGCTTTTCCGATGAGTGGATTATCGGTTTTTTCTGAGTCCTAACTATTAGCTAGTCCCATTCGATTAGGGGTTGGTGATGAATGTGTAGAAGAAGCAGTATATTGATAAAGCTATTTGTTTTTTCCAAAATCAAAAGAGCGATTGAGTTGAAAAAATAAAGGATTTCTAACCATCTTGTTATCCTACAATAAACAGAAACCAATGAAAGGAAAAGGTAGAGGATAGAGAATCCGTTGATGAGTCCAATTGTCTCCGAGGTACCTCTTTTTTATTTACTAGACTACCTTGTTTTGACTGTATCGCACTATGTATCATTTGATAATGAAAGAAATTCCCACCTTTGGTTCAATTCAAATTGAGTTTCAAATGGAAGAATTTCAAGGAAATTTAGAACTGGATAGATCGAGGCAACATGATTTTCTATACCCACTTATCTTTCGTGAGTATATTTATGGACTTGCGCATGGTCATGGTTTAAATAGAAATAGATCCCTTTTGTTGGAAAATGTTGGTTATGACAATAAATATAGTTTCCTAATTGTGAAACGTTTAATTGCTCGAATGTATCAACAGAACCCTTTTCGCATTTTCGAAAAGGATTGCGCCCAAAATCCATTTATTGGGCACAATAAGAATTTGTATTCTCAAATGATATCAGAAGGATTTGCAGACATTGTGGAAGTTGCACTTTTTCCGCAACTAGTATCTTACTTAGAAGGGAAAGCAACATCAAAATCTCTGAATTTACGATCAATTCATTCAATCTTTCCCTTTTTAGAGGACGAATGTTCTCATTTAAATTGTGTGTCAGACGTACTAATACCCTATCCTACGCATCTGGAAATCCTAGTTGAAGTTCTTCGTTATTGGGTGAAAGATGCTTCTTTCCTGCATTTTTTACGGTTCCTTCTTTACGAGTATTGGAGTTGGAATAGTCTTATTCTTCCAAAAAACTCGAGTTCCATTGTGTCAAAAAAAAATGCAAGATTCTTCGTCTTTCTATATAATTCTCATGTATGTGAATACGAATCTATTCTCCTTTTTCTTCGCAATCAATCTTCTCATTTACGATCAACATCTTTTGGAATCCTTATTGAGCGAATTTTTTTCTATAAAAAGATGGGAGGTCTTGTAGCTATCTTTGGGAATGCTTTTGAGAATATGAATATTCTGCGGTTTTTCAAGGACCCCTTAATCCATTATGTTAGATACCAAGGAAAATCCATTCTGATTTCAAAAGACAGGCCCCTTTTGATGAATAAATGGAAATATTATATTTCCAAGTTATGGCAATGTCATTTTTATGTATGGTCTCAACCAGGAAGGATCCATATAAACCAATTATCCCAACATTCCCTACACCTTCTAGGCTATCTTTTAAGCGTAGGACCCAATCCTTTGGTGGTACGGAGTCAAGTATTCGAAAATTCATTTCTAATAGATAATGCTATGAATAAGTTAGAAACAAGAATTCCTATTTTTTCTCTAATTGGATCCTTGACTAAAGCGCAATTTTGTAACCCATTAGGGCAACCCATTAGTAAGTCAACTTGGGCCGATTCATCCGATTCTGATATTATTGATCGATTTGTGCGTATGTGCAGAAATCTTTCTCATTATTACAGCGGGTCTTCAAAAAAAAAGAGTTTGTATCGACTGAAATATATACTTCGACTTTCTTGTGTTAAAACTTTGGCTCGTAAACACAAAAGTACTGTACGTGCTTTTTTGAAAAAATTAGGTTCGGAATTATTGGAAGAATTTATTAAGGAGGAAGAACAAGTCCTTTCTTTGATCTTTGCAAGATCCCTTTCTGCTTCGGGGAGGTTATCTAAAGGGCGGGTTTGGTATTTTGATATTATTTGTATCAACGATTTGGCCAATCCTGAATGATTGAGGGCCTTATTAGACAATTTAGGAGGGGATTCCTCTTTCAATTATGAGAAAGATCAAGGATGAAGAGATAACAAAGAGATACATTCTTCTATTCAGTCATTTCTATTATGATCTATTATGAAAAGTTTATTAAGAGCTAAAGTCAAACTTTCTTATTATTAGCTGAGTCTTCAACAGTCCTGGCTAGGGAAGAAACAGAATTTTCTGTGTATACATAGGGAAAGCTGTGTGCAATGAAAAATGCAAGCACGGTTTGGGGAGGGATTTTGTTACCTAACTTCCTTTTAGAAAGGAAATTTTCTACTCCATCCGACTAGTTCCGGGTTCGAGTCCCGGGCAACCCACGATCGAATTGTACATATCTCTATTTGATATCTATTTCTATAATAAATAGAAACGCATTCTGCTTTTCTAACTCAACTCACTTTAGTCAAAAAGATGCTGAGAAATCTACATAGATAA
>JAYMTA010000032.1:60000-67130 GCA_036897625.1 Pelargonium cotyledonis
GGGGTTCGCGGTGGTGGAGAAGCTGGATCGGAAAAAAGATGGATTCCAGTTGTAAAATAGGTCATGAAACTGTTTGTGGGATTCGGATCTCATTCAAAGAGAAAAATAGCAAATATCTAGAGTTTCTTGAGCATTCAGAATATCCAAAATTGATCAATCAAAGAGATATTCAACAACTCAAAGAAGAATCGATTCTTTGGCATCCCTCTTCTTGCTTGGAAGGAACAGAGGAAGAAATCAAAGAATTTCTTGGAAATTCTACAAGATCCCTTCGTTCTTTTTTCTCTGACCGATGGTCAGAACTTTATTTGAGTTCGAATCCTACTGAGAGGTTCACTAGAGATCAGAAATTGTTGAAGAAAGAACAAGACCTTTCTTTTGTTCCCTACAGGCGATCGGAAATTAAAGAAATAGTGAATCTATTCAAGATCCTTACGTATTTACAAAAGACCGTCTCAATTTATCCTATTTCAATAAATGCGGAATGTGAGAGGGTTCCGAAGGATGAACTGGATGTGGACAGTTCCAAAAAGATTTCATTTTTCAAAAAAAATCCAATTTTGGATTTATTGAACCTATTCCATGAACGGAGCAGGGGGGGATACACCTTAGATCGCTATTTTGAATCAGAAGAGCAATTTGAAGAACGGGTCGATCTATTCACTCTATCAATAACCGAGCCAGGTCTGGTGTATCATAAGGGATTTTTCTTTTCTATTGATTCCTACGGATTGGATCAAAAAAAATCCTTGAGTGAGGTATTCGACTCCAGGGATGAGTCGAAAAAGAAATCTTTATTGGTTCTACCTCCTCTTTTTTATGAAGAGAATGAATCTCTTTTTGGAAGGATCAGAAAAAAACGGGTCCGGATCTCCTGTCGGAATGATTTGGAAGATACAAAACCAAAAAAAGTGGTATTTGCTATCAACAACATAATGGGGACAGTCAATCAATATAGATTGATCCGAAATCTGATTCACATCCAAGAGAACACCCAAGGGTACATAAGAAAGGTATTGGATCGATTCTTTTTAATGAATAGATCCGCTCGCAACTTCGAGTCTGGAATTCCAAGAGCTCAAATAGGAAACGATACTCTGAGTCATAGAACTCTAATCAAATATACGGTCAACCGATATTTATCGAGTTTGAAAAAATGTAAGAAGAAAAGCTTCGATCCTCTTCTTTTTATCGAGAGATCCATGAATTGGGATCCTGCGGCATATAGATACAAACGGTCCAAGGGGGGCAATAATTTCCAGGAACATTTGGAACATTTCGTTTCTGAGCAGAAGAACCTTTTTCAAGTGCATAAGATCCGGTTTCAAGCAGTGTTCGATCGATTCCATCAATCTCAATATTCGATTGATTGGTCCGTGTTTATTGAAAAAAAAAATTTGCCTAAGGCACCTCTTTTCTTTTTGTTCGTATTAGTACGTTCTTTTTTGTACAAGTCGCTTTCTGTCTTGTTGTCGAAGTTACCTCTCGTGTTATCGAAGTTACTGCCCTTTGTCTTTGTGAGTTGCGGGAATATCCCCATTCATAGGTCCGAGATCCGTATCTATGAATTGAAGGGTCCGACTGATCAACTCTGGAATCGGTTGTTAGAATCAACAGGTCTTCAAATCGTTCATTTGAAAAAATTGAAACCCTTCTTATTGGATGATCATGAGACTTCCCAAAAATCCAAAATTGTAGGAACAATTGATAATATGGATATGGATTCCTATTTATCAATTCTATTCGACGATCAAGAAAATTGGCTGAATCCCGTGAAAGCATTTAATAGAAGTTCATTGATATCTGCTTTTTATAAAGCAAATAGACTTCGATTCTTGAATAACCCACATCGGTTCTCCTTCTATTGTAACAAAATATTCCCTTTTGTTGTCGAAAAGTCTAGTTTCAATAATTATGATTTTTTGTATGCACAATTCCTCAAGAGTTTCTTCATGGGCAAGAAAAAAGTTTCGTTGTGCGGCGGTAAAAAAAAAACTCCTTTTGGGGAGAGAGTGACTCTTTTACCAATCGAGTCAGAGATATCTAAGATACTCATACCTGACGATTTTCCACAAAGTGGTGACGAAAGGTATAACTTGTGCAAATCTTTCCGTTTATCAACTCGATCCGGTCCATTAGTTGATAGAGCCCTTTACTCGATCGCCGACATTTCTGAAACACCTCTAACAGAGGGACAAATGGTCAATTTGGAAAGAACATATTGTCAACCTCTTTCAGATATTCATTTATCTGATTCAGAAAGGAAGAACTTTCATAAAGATCCCAATTTCAATTCAAAAATGGGTTTGATTCACACCCCATATTCTGAAAAAGATTTACCGTGCGAAAAGAGGAAAAAACGCAATCTAGGTCTAAATCTAAACAAATGCGTTGAGAAAGGGCAGATGTTTCGAACTCTTCTCTCGAAGATGTATCGAACCCTTCTCTCAAAATGGAATCTCTTCCAAACATATATGCCATGGTTCTTTACTTCGACAGGGTCGAAATATCTAACTTCGCTATTTTTAGATCTTTTTTCAGACCTATTGCCGATACTCAGTCTAGGTATCCGTCAAAATTGTGTATCCCTTTTTTATCATATTATGGGTGATATTAGGGATGATATTAGGCAGGGGATCATTAGACCGTGGCAAAGTGTTAAGGAAAAATGGGTTCTTCCACAAAGGAATCGGGTAAGGGAGATTTCGAGGATGTGTTTACGCAATCTTACTCTGTCTGCAGAAAGCATTCGTCGAAATAATGAGTCACCATTGATATTTACACATGCCCATCTGAGATCACCCAATGTTCTGGAGTTCCTCTATGCAACACTTTTCGTTCTTATTGTTGCTGGATATCTCATTTGTACATATCTTTCCCGTCTTTCAAAAGACTATGTTGAGTTACAGACAGAGCTCAAAAAGGTAAAATCTTTGATGATTCCATCATACACGATTGAGTTGCGAAAACTTCTCGATAGGTATCCTCCATCTGAACTGAATTCTTTCGGATTAAAGAATATCTTGCTAGTTGTTATGGAAGAATTAAAGGAGTCTCTTTCTGTTGTCGGCAACATGATAGAGGGTGGTGGTCGCGATTATGGGGTCGAATCAATCTTTTCTAATTGGAATCTAAATCTCTTCGATATTAACGATCTCATAAGTCTCATACCAAATCCCATCAATCAAATCACTTTTTCGATAAATACGAGACTTTTAAGTCATACAAGTAAAGAGATCTATTCATTGATAAGAAAAAGAGAAAGGGTTTATGGTGCTTGGATTGATGATAAAATAGAATCCTTCCTTTCTACCTCTGTGGCTATTGATGATTGCGACAGAAGCAACTTGCTTCAGTTCTCCACCCTCACCTTAACGACAGAAAAAAGGATTGATCAAATTCTATTGAGTCTGACTCATAGTTCAAAGAATGTCTCTGGTTTTCAAATGATTGAACAACCGGGAGAAATGTACTTACGACACTTAGTTGACCTTCAGAAGAAGTATCTACTGGGTTATGAGTTCAATACATCCTCGTTAGCAGAAAGACGAATATTCCTTGCTCATTATCAGACAATGACTTATCCACAAACCTCATGTGGGGTTAATGGTTTTCATTTCCCATCTCATGAAAAACCCTTTTCGCTCCGCTTAGACCTATCCCCCCCTAGGGGTATATTAGTAATAGGTTCTATAGGAACTGGACGATCCTATTTGATCAAATCCCTAGCGACAAACACCCACTTTCCCCTTATTACGTTAGAGATGGAAGCGCGCTCCTCCTGGCCTTTTTTCCAACATTTGGATGAGATCTATGGTGACCAGTTGGAGTATGTGTATGACGATACTAGTCTTAGTGTGGAGGTGGAGGAAGAGGAGGATACTACCTGGGGTATTGAGGAGTTCAGTCTTCCTGATACTCAGGAGGATGGTGAGATTGAGGATCAGGCTGAGATGGATACCAGACGTGATCTTGATGGTATTGAGTATACGCATGCTATTGAGGCTATGATTGGTGTGGGGATTTCTGTTGATGCTCAGTTAAATTGTTTACCTGAGTCCATTCTCATCAACGAAATTGAGGGTCATGATGTGGATGAGCTTGACGAGGCAGAGACGGAGTTGTGGGAGTTAGCGATGGAGGAGTGGGATCGGCACCTACTTGGTATCTCCCTTCAATTCGCATTAGTAAGAGCAATGACTCCTTGCATATTATGGATTCCAAACGTTCATGATGTGTATCATGAGGAAAGTGCAACCCTAGCCGGATTACTGAATTCTCTCTCTGGGGATTGTGAAGGACGTTCTACTAGAAATACTCTAGTTATTGCTTCGACTCATCTTCCCAAAAAAGTGGATCCCGCACTAATAGCTTCAAATAGATTCAATACATGCATTAAGATACGCAGGCTTGTTAGTACACAAGAACGAGAGCGCTTTTTCACTCTTTCATATACTAGAGGCTTTCACTTGGAAAAGGAAATATTCGATACGAATGGATTCAGGTCTATAACCACACAAGATCTTACAGCACTTACCAACGAGGCCCTATCGATTTGTATTACCAAAAAAAATTACATTCTAGACACTAATACAATTCGATTTGCTCTTCATAGGCAAACTTCGGCTGTGGAATCCCGGTCAATCTCGATTTCGGATCATGGGATCCTTTTCTATCAGACAGGAAGGGCTCTTGCACAAAATCTATTTATAAGTCAAGGCCTCATAGATCCTATCTCTGTATATATCAAGAAGAAGTCGTGTAACGACGACGGTTATTCATATTTGTACAGATGGTACTTCGAGCTTGGAACGAGCATGAAGAGGTTAACGATACTTCTGTATCTTTTGAGTTGTTTTGCCGGATCGGTCGCTCAAGACCTTTGGTCTTCAACTGGGTCCGATGACAAAACGGAGATTTTTTCTTATGGACTTCTTGAGAATGATTCTTATCTAGCTCAGGGTCTATTAGAACTAGAAGGCGCTCTGGTGTCCTCACGGACAGAAAAAGCTTGCAGTCGGTTTGATAATGATCAAGTCACACTCTTTTTTTGGGCCGAACCAAGCTTAGATAGAATGCAAAATGGATTTTGTTCTATCTTTGAACAAGAGGGAGAAGAAGGAGCCCCTGGCCTAGAGAAGCCTTTAGTCACTCACATAGTTTCGGCTCCTAGAATATGGAACCCTTGGCTCATTCTCTTTGATTGGATCGATATCGAAGAGGCTGAGCGTAAAGAGGAAGAGGCTGAGCTTCAGGATGAAGGGGCTGAGCTTCAGGATGAAGGGGCTGAGCTTCAGGATGAAGGGGCTGAGCGTAAAGAGGAAGAGGCTGAGCTTCAAGAGTTTCAAGATCTTGAAGATCCTCAAGATGAAGAGGGTGGGCTTCAAGAGCTTCAAGGTCTTGAAAAGGAAGGGGCCTATCTTTATCGAAAGGCTCTTGAGCTTCAAGCTCAAGAGGATGAGCTTCAAAAGTATAGTACGGGGTTCTTCGAGAGTGGAATCATGAAGTATCCGACACGAAATCGATTTCGATTTTTTACAGAAAAAGGCTTTTTTCAAGGAAGCCAATTTATTTGGGACCCCGCGGATTCACTCTTTTCCCTACTCAAAGAGCAGGCCCTTAGCTTTGTGTTTTCGCATCCAGAGTTCTTTGCAGATGAAGAGATCTCAAAAGAAGGGCTTCTTGCTTTGACTGTCCAAAGACGTCCTTTCTCCGCCAGTTCCCACTGGTTTATCAAGAAGAGGCAAGAAAGGTATTTCGAATTCTTGATTCATCGCGAGAGATGGCTTAGAACGAACAGTTCATTATCTAATGGATCTAAGACTCAGACTCTATTTGAGAGTTATCAGTACTTAGCAAATCTCTTCCTATCTAACGGAAGGCTATTGGATCAAATGACAAAGACATTGCTGAGAAAAAGATGGATTTTCCCGGATGAAATGAAAATGCAAATTGGATTCATGTATACAGGAAAAGGGTTTCCCATTACTTAGCCGGAAAGATATGTGTCCATGAAATAGGGATTAAGTGGAACAGAATTGACTGAGTGGTGGAGTCGTGGTAAAGGCCTCTTTCTTCCATATTGTTCCGTGGAGCTAAGGTCCACGGAACAATTCCAAATAACGAACCATCGGTTTAACTGAATAACTAACTAAAAGAGTTAGAGCTTTTTCTTCGTCTCAGGTCGACGGATCTCCTCAATTGGAAGATCCCCTATATGGATAATACAGATTCCAGTTGACCCAGCTTCATTCAAATTGTTTTGTACCGAAGCAAAGATAGCCACGGGGCGGTTCGTCCTATTCAGAGATTTAGGACCAAGAAGTACTCGATTCTCTTTCGGATAGGCCCGGAAAGGAGAACGAGGGCTGGAATGCCAACAGGTGTATATTATTGAATTCACCCGACCGGATAGTACCCATTTTCGGAACGTCCCAGTGGCAAAGTCACTAAATGGGGTAAGGTAAGTCGCTAATCCCTAAAACGGACTAGGTACTTTATCCGTTGGGATACGGGCGGGCATTTTACTAGAGTTTTCTATTCTCTCAATCTACCCTTGAGAGATTCCTGTTGAAGTATATACAGGGGGGGTGGGTGCAGGGCGGACGATTTCAAAGTGGACTCTCTATTCATTAGAAAGAATGGATCACCACGATCTTCTATTGAATTGCTCATTCAATGAACATTCTGAATATTATGCCTTGAAGAGGATTCGAACCTCCACGCTTTTTAGCACGAGATTTTAAGTCTCGCGTGTCTACCATTTCACCACCAAGGCATCTTTAAAGTGAATTTTCTTTCATGAATATGATATCTATTCATGAATTGCTCATTCAATGAGCATTCTGAATATTATGCCTTGAAGAGGACTCGAACCTCCACGCTTTTTAGCACGAGATTTTGAGTCTCGCGTGTCTACCATTTCACCACCAAGGCATCTTTAAAGTGAATTTTCTTTCATAAATATGATATCTATCTAGTATCATGTATGGAATATATGACAAAGGTTGATTGCTGGAGTCTTTCTGTTGAACTTTAGGTCTTTTTTAAATTGAAAAAGGATTCCACTGTGAAATCAAAAGATGGAGTAGTCGCTTGAAGGCGAGCGACTACTCCATCTATAGAAAATA
>JAYMTA010000033.1:0-65175 GCA_036897625.1 Pelargonium cotyledonis
CAGAAATCGTAAATTCTGCAGTCAGACACTGCCGGTGACACGGTCCGTGTTGCAACCCGTGTTCCATTACAGCCAGCAATTTGGTCCAGTTTAAACACTTTTTGACCATGCAAACGAGCTCTGATTTCAGCGAATGACACCATTCCGGAAAGCTTGAAAAGTCCTCTACAAATCTTGTGAAGGCTTTAAATTCAAATGAGATAATATTAGAAGTCAAAATTGCACTTTAAGATTCAAAGGTCAAATTGCCAAAAACGACAATTTAACTCAAATGAGTTCATCTTGTTCCTTTACCCTAATAAAGCTAGAAAACCCTGAGAAACACTAAAAACACTCAAAAGAACATGAAATCTAATAAACATAGGAAATATACATTAGAACAAGTAAAATCGGGATAAATACAATGTAAATATGATGATAAAGACACTAAAATATATATCAATTTATGCACGTGTCATTATACAATCCTAATAACCTCAACTCGGGTTCTTTAAAGGATCTTTCTCTTTTATTTCCATTGTTTGGTGTTCCTTTCTTGATTAAATGTAATACAGCAATTGATCTGATTTAAACGTAACATTTTTCAGCCAACAAAGAGTTTTCACAGTGCAAGTATTTGAGTTGCACAGACTTGTAAAGGTAAGGTCATGGAGCTTATTCTTCATTTTGCTCCTCTTTTCTATAAGGAGACTTGGTTTCTCTTACGACAAAGGTGATCACATTATGCCTCAACAATGAAACAGGTTCAAAGATTGATCGCTGGATCACCGAACTTCCTTCTTGAAGATCACTTGAAAGGATCTTTAGCAAATAAGTTGTCATCTGAGTCTGCACCTAAGCCAAGAAATGGAGACTTGTTGAACACTACAGGCTATGGTTCTCACGCCTACTTCACGCCTCTCATGAACCCATCTGTGTCTGGTTCAGCTCTTGAGCCTGAAAATCAGCTGTCACAGATGAGCAAAGCAATTGGGAAGCAGCAAGCCACAAAGGAGAGCGAGTTGCAGGGAAGCACAGCGAGTAGTCCTTCTTTGAGGGTCAGAGGAGAGGCATTGCCTCTTTTTCCCATGGCATCTGATCTGAATGCAAGTGAACCACCTCAGCATAAGGGGAGAGTGATTAAGGTTGTTCCTCACAATCCTAGGTCAGCTACTGAATCAGCAGCTCGCATTTTTCAGTTTATACAAGAAGAAAGGAAACAGTTTGATTAGTACTGATGTGACATTTGAATACTTGTATCTAGTAAAGATGTAACAAGTGAAAATTCATGTTCATGTTCTATAAAAATGTCTTATACTTTTACAGTTGTGAATATACTTGAAGAACAGCACCCAAAAAGCTTGTCATTGTGAGAATGCATATTCAATAGTGGCATGCACATTTTCTATTCCATACAGACAAAACCAAGTTGAATCAGTCTCTCAATCTACATTTATTACATATTTAACACATATTCATGATCACTCATCAAAACTCTAGTCATTACTCATTTGGAAGAGTTATATATATTTATGAAAAAATTGGTTGAATGTTCGAAATCAAATAGCCAACACTACTACACATGAGATGAGAGAAGGGTATAGATTTTAGGCCTCTCAAAAGCCCAAGAGCATAATTTGGTAAAAGAGCTTAAACGGCACCGTATTAAAGCACAACTCGCGAATCTGAATCCATTCTGAGCCGTCGATCTCCAGATCCGCCCACTCATAAATACATCCTCGAAGCAAACCCTAATCCTCACAAGCTGTGAGCCACCGACTGAAGAACCAGAGAGATCGAGAGGAAGAAGAAGAAGAAGAACCAGTTCAAACAACCGCCATGGGTAAATCTTCAGACCTCTATCTCATAAAAATTGCACCTTTATTTAGATTTGACAATAAAAATTGCACCTTTTTTAGATTTTACAGTGAGTCTGTGACCATTGTGCAGGTAAGGTACACGGTTCGCTTGCGCGTGCAGGGAAGGTTAGAGGTCAGACCCCAAAGGTCGCCAAGCAAGACAAGAAGAAGAAGCCCAGAGGACGCGCCCACAAGCGCATGCAGTACAATCGCCGCTTCGTCACCGCCGGTATGCTTTTAGACTGTTAGAGCTAACTGGTGATATGGTATCTCATTAGTTGGTTCATTTCGATCTCTGATTGCTTGTTAAACAATAAAAGTATGTTCATTGTTTTGTTCCATGCCCAAATGCTTCAAATGGTAGTGTTATTTGATAGAAACTAGTTCTGCTGTAGCTTTGTTTGCAATGCACACAAATTGAGTGTGTTTTTTCCCGCAAAAAACACGGCTTTGTTCCATGCTATATTTGAGCTTCAGCACCTGAAATTCTACATGCCCAAATGCTTTAACTGGCAATGTTATTTGATAGGCACTAGTTCTGCTGTAGTTTTGTTTGCAAAGCACATTAGTTCGCAAAAATTTATTGTTGGGTTGTTGCAGTATACTTTTAAGATAGTACAAGTTGGTCATGGTGGCTATCTGGATATTAGATGGAATGTGTTTGTATTAATGATTAATCCACAAAGTTGTTTTCATTGTTATGTTCATTTATGGCTTGTTTGCTGCACCGTGTATTGTATAGCTTTGATTTGTGTCCACAGTATTCAGTTATCCTGAAAGTTGAGATTTTGGAATGATATGAATTGTGTAACTTCATGTGTGCATTCTTTAAGGATAATCTTACTTGAAAAGAAAGCCAAGTGCTTTATATATTTTCAATTTCATCAGCCCTCCAATCCAAGTGTGTTGCGTAATATATCTTTGGTGCCAGGCTTTTGTAATTGTCTTTACAATAAATTTTTTTTCTTAGTTGGTCCATTGCATTCTTTTTAAGCTTCCTTTCATTTCTAATGATTGTGTGTATATGATTTACAGTTGTCGGTTTTGGCAAGAAGCGAGGACCTAACTCGTCAGAGAAGTAATTCACGAGCAGAGAACCAAGAAATGAGATCTGAGGAATTTTGATAGTGTAGATGGTTGTCTTGTGTTTCCTGGGAGTAGTTTAGTTCCATTTATTTTCTCTCTTGCTTTTATATGATGGATCATTACCTTGTCTTGAATTGAAGCACATGCTACAATTATGTGTAATGAAAATTAATTTTGCTCTATGATTCTTTCTACATTTTGATGTGTCGATTCATAATCTATTTGGAAGATATGCACTTAATATACTTGAGAAACTTAATCATCACATAAATGGCCTGAATTGTCTGGTTATTGGCCTTAGATGATCTAAAAATAAAGACTAATCTTGTACTTGAATATTGCCAACTATGGATAAGCAAGTTCAAATAAGCTTAGAGACTTAAGTCACTTGGAGATGTATCTCCTTAAGATTAGTGATGTGGTCTTACCATTCTCTTAATTACATTTGAACTCAGGAAGGATTGTTAAGGCATCAAAATTGTGAAATTCTCTGAATGATGTTTGAATACAACTGTATTTTTCTATACTATAACATGAGACTTTAAGTGAGAGCAACTTCTATTTCTTATTACTATAACTCAGTTTTTTCGAGTTTGAACACAATTGTATCTTTGATACTTAACTTAGAGACCTCATATCAAATGAGTTTACGAGAGCTAACTCGTGTTGAGATTTGAGTCGAAAAGAACTGTAGAGGCTGAAAAATTGCAAAATGAGGCTGCAAAATTGCAAAATTCTTCTTATCGAGTTTGAGCACAATGTATCTTGAGCAACCCTTTCTCAGATTGCTTCCCCATCTCAATACAGAATCCACAATTACTGCCCAAATTTTGTTGGGAATCAAAAATTGGAATGTTCTTGGTTTGATCCAAAATACATGACTTTGTTTGTATTAATATTAAAACAAAGATTTTGCATTGGACTCGATAGCCCAATGACTCGTTCAAGTCTCTAAGGACCTAAAATTTCGGAACAGACAACCCACATCATAAGTTCCTATGTTGCTTCTTGTAGTTATTGTTGTCACTTGTCACCTTCTCTCTCCCAAGCTCTCTCCATTACTCGTAATTTTCCTCAAAAAGAACACAGTTTTGGTATCAATTTCAAGCAAATCCCATCATCTTCATCTTCATCTTCATCTTCATCTTCATCATCATCACAGGTTTGATCCAATGATTTTTTGTTTCTCCATAGCTCCCAATCATCATATAACATACATACAAAATATACAAGACAACCCATAAGCTGTTTCCTTATTTTGAATCTTCCTAGAGTCAAAAGCTCCTGATTGCATGCAAATATATTAAATTTCCTTGTCTAGGAAAATACCCATTTGGTAAAAACAACTACTTTTCTTATAGAGTTTTATTTGGACCTCTTTTTATGAAATGAGATTCTGATCATACAATGAGGGCTTCCTCAGATTCCCCAATCCCAAGAACCCAACACCCATAAACTTGAATTCAACAAGATTGTGAACAAAAGTTGGGTTCTTGATAGGTAAAATTTTGTCCTTTCAAGATGCAATCCAAGATGGTGGTTGCAATGGAGGAGGGCAAGGACCCTTCTTCCACTATATATAGAAGCAACCCACCAAGGGTTTTGTCACTGAGGCTTCTTCAGATTTTTGTCATGTTCTTGATTTTGGGTCTTGGGTTATCAGTTGTTAGCTTGTATATGGTAAGGTACTTTGGGATCAAAGATATAGCCCATGTAGCACCTTCCACAATCAGGCCTTGCTTTGAAGAGCCTATCAGTATAGAGAGATGGGTCAAGCCTCCTGTGAACCTCTTACACTCCATGAACGACTCGCAGTTGCTCTGGAGAGCTTCATTTGCTCCACAAATACCTTATTATCCATTCGGGAGGGTCCCGAAGATCGCCTTCATGTTCTTGACAAAGGGTCCATTGCCATTGGCACCACTTTGGGAGAGGTTTTTCAAGGATCATGAGGAGTTTTATTCAATTTACGTTCACTCTACGCCTTCATATGCTCCTGAGTTTACATCTTCATCAGTGTTCTACAAGAGGCAAATCCCTAGCCAGGTATTGGCAAGTTCTTGTTACATATGGCAATGTGTTTGTAGTTATGAGTAGCAATTTGTTGATATCTCGATGCTATTCATTCTGTCTATTATTTGTTCGCGCGCGTTGGATTTGCATTACATATATATGAATTATGACTCTTATTCCTGTAGCATTACTACCCGGTGACCTTAAGGTATAGCTAGGTTCGAGTCTTGTAAACAACTTCTCTACAAATTAGGTGTAAGACTGTACAACATGGATGAGAATTGGTAAAGAAAGCTTTGTGGTATATCTGCACCAGACTTCACAATGATGGCAGTCTCGTGCACTACGCTGCCTTGTTTTAGCCCTACTATTTTCAACATGTGAGGAATGGGCTGAGGAAAAGAGTTTCTTGTCTATGAGGTCAATGAGAGATTAAGGGTACATGTACTCATATAAGCATTTAGTTCAAAGTGTGAATCAAAACTTTTGCAATGTGAATAAGGATTATATTTGTTCTCATTGTCAGAACATCTTCATTTCTGGTTCTTGATTCTCATCATTGAACAATAACTAACTCAAACGCTACCTAAATGGAAATATTTGTTGACATTGCCAATGGCTCTTAATTTATCTAAGATCTTGAATAGACTTGTTCACATTCAAGTTATGTCTCGAACATGTTTTTAACTCAACTATGTCTCTTCTGCACATGATGTCTCTAGCGCAGGTCGCTGAATGGGGCATGATGAGCATGTGCGATGCAGAGAGAAGGCTATTAGCAAATGCATTGCTCGACATCTCCAACGAATGGTTCATCCTCCTGTCCGAGGCTTGCATTCCATTGCAAAACTTAACCACTGTCTATCGCTACATCTCCGGATCCCATTACAGCTTCATGGGATCATTCGATGAGATAGGACCCTATGGAAGAGGAAGATACCATGAAAACATGACTCCTGAAGTAAACTTGACCAACTGGCGCAAAGGTCCTCAGTGGTTTGAAGTTAACCGAAAACTCGCACTTGACATAGTCAGAGACATCATCTACTACCCCAAGTTTGAAAAATTCTGCAAACCTGGGTGTTATGTGGACGAGCATTACTTTCAGACAATGTTGACCCTTCAGTCTCCGAATCTGTTAGCGAATCGGAGCCTTCATTGGGTGGATTGGTCATGGGGAGGCGCGCATCCAGCTACGTTCGGGAAAGAGGATATCAAGGAGGAGTTCTTCAAAAGGATTCTTGAAGACAACTCTTGCACTTATAATGACAAGCCATCTTCTCCTTGTTTTCTTTTTGCAAGAAAGTTTGCTCCTAGTGCCTTGGATCCTCTTTTAGGACTTGCATCCACTACCTTGGGGATTTAGTGTTTCTGGCGAAACTATGCTAACTTGAGTTTGCAAATCTAGTTTTTCACTAACCCTTCCTTCGTTTGGACCCAAGCGATTTTTTTTTCTTAGTTTACTAGGTATTTTTGAGACGTGCATTTTTTTTTATGTATATAAGAAATGAGAAGTTGATGATGGCATTGAAGGGAAATTTTTGTGATGAGAGCAATATATGTCATTAATTTCTTTAATATATAGTACCCTATGAAATTCTTTTTCAACATTCTTATGAATAAGTACTCAATTTTTTTTTATTATAAGTCTATTTTTATCATAACAATGTTCTGTCGTTTTGAGCATAGAAACCTACGCTTTGTAATTATTCTTCTAAGAATTTGTGACTCACTGCAATTTTTACAAGAAAAAGTGTAAAAAAAGAGAGAAAAAATGTGGGATGCTTTTGAAGGAGGTCGCCACGAACATGGGAAGCACAATGTGCGGTGCATCGAAGTTTCTTGGTTTTGCCTAACGGAGAGAAACTTCGGAAAAAGACCCCAAACCTTGGATAACCAAGTGGCCGTTGACTGGCATATAGGTTAGCAGAGAAAACAGGCTCATGTGCTTCCCGACCCCACACCCCACGTGCGTTGCTTTCAGAGGTAATAAAAAAACATATATAAAGCTACTATATATCTCACAATTGGTCAATGTGGGATAGTTTCACTGTGTCTAAAACAGATAATGGAATGCTTATCTTTTTGAGTGTAAGGAGGTGGTGCGGTGATGATCTTTGGTTGGATGTGGGGTGGTTTGGAGGTTTGGAACATCGTGCTACATGTTTTCTTTTCCTTGTGCATGTTCTTGCAAGAATTTGAAGTTTACTTTAAGCGCCAAATCTCGAAAAATGAGAAAGGAAGATATCTACAAAGCTGAATTATAGATGAAACTGTAATTTTTTGATCAACATATAAATTCAACCTGAATATTAATTCATATTTACAGCAAAAATCAGTACATTGCCAAGAAGACACTCCATGAAAACTTGACTACATTTATGCCAATGTGGAGTCTGATAAATGTTAACAAAACCAAGACGATGTACCTTACAATTCATCGTGAGTTTTTCCTTCTGATAAAGGTGCGCTCGTTTGGTATTCAAGAAGGTACCTTGTAGCTAATGATGCATGAAGTGCAGCGCCATAAGGTAACACATCTTCGTTGACAGTGAAGTATGGGGAATGTGGAGATGCGAGTGGTCCGAGCAAGTCATTGCTCATTCCTATGAAGAAAAAGTACCCAGGAAACGCTTCTTGGTAAAATGAGAAGTCCTCAGCTCCCATTAGAGGCTGCATGTCCTTAATGTTATCGCTCCCGAGCATATCAGCTGCAACTTTTTGGAAGTAACCGTGCAAGTTGTCATTGTTTACAGTTGGTGGGAACAATGGTCTCTCTTCTTCCAAGAAATTGACAGTTGCGTTGCATCTCTGCACTGCAGCTTGCCCCGTGATAACCTGTTATCAATGTAAACTAATTGCTCTCTTCTTCCAAGAAATTAAAACAGACTGACATGGTGAAAATCCGAAAACCATATTGTATATTTTATGATCCAATTGCTATACCTCTTTAATTCGTTGCCTTAGTTGTTTCAAGCTATCCTTTGACAAGGCTCGGAAGGTGCCACCAATTGTTACAGAATCTGGTATAACGTTGAATGCACCGCCTCCTTGGAACTTTGCAACAGTAACTACCTGCACAGGTAACAGTTGTGTTGGGAAGATTCAGAGGAATGTCGGATGCAAATAAGAGTATTTTGGACTTAACAAGCCAAACTTTACGAGCAAATAAAAAGAGCAAATGTCTAGTATCTTCAAGTAAGAATAACAAGTCTCCACAAGAAAATTGAACACGGTACAAAATTGCTCAAAAATTAACCCAAGCCTTCATCAATTGCAAAATCAGGACAAGTTAATGAACTGGCTTTCAGCTTTCAAGAAAACAAAATGCGACCGAAACTTTATGTAGGTTTATTTGAAAGGAAAAAATCAACAACCAATTCATCAAAAACCAAAACAGCACAAGTTTACACAGATTTGGCTTATGTAACATCCATAGATAGGTTACAGTTCAAGATTCATACATAATTTCATATACAGGGTTCCAAACTAGTATCTTTTTTTTCATTTACTGATAATGAGACAGCGACAACACGAAAATGGAACATAGAGATGAAAATAACAAGATACGTAAAGTTGAGATGTACCTGAGAATCCAAAGGATCAGCTTCCCGAGAAACAAGATGTTGCAAACTAACAATAACATTAGAGGCTGCCAGTACTGGGTCTATTGAGTGTTGAGGAATAGCGGCATGGCCTCCTCTTCCACTTACTACCGCTTCAAAAAAGCCACTCCCGGCCAGCATGGGGCCGGATCTAGACGCGACTACACCTAAAGGTAATGCAGGTGCCACATGTAAACCAAAAATCGCATCAACATTCTCTAACACTCTGGCATCAATCATTTTCTTCGCACCTCCACCCCCTTCCTCCGCTGGCTGGAAAACAAGAACTACCGTTCCCTGTTGAAATGGGAAAATTGGAAAATATTAGTGAAGCTCAAGAGTCTGAATTTTTCATAGACATTTGAAACATGTTGAAATGAATTTCATACATCAAATAATCAATCATTCAGAATTGGCAATTGTAGCTATGGTTTCTAATTTCTGTCATATCATAAGACCAACTAAAACATATCAAATTTCTTATTTCTTAGTATGTACTGGTAACCTGGAAAACTCTTATATTGCTTTTGAAAGATACATAGCATATAGACAATTTGTTTTATGGTCAACGCTACCTCTGTAGTTAGGGGACTAGAACTAGCGACCTTATAGTTATTGAGAGAGAGTTTTTTTATATGGAGAACACTTCCTCAGCTCTCAACTCATGGTGTCAAGATACATGTGGAAAACAAATTGTCTAATGTCCATCGTTGAAGTCCTCAACTATCTAATGCCGGGCATGTGCATTTTGTTGTAACAAACTCGAGAGGTTCTAACTAACTTATTATAGAGATATTATTGATAATTTATCTAGCACTTATTTTGGGATAATTTTTTATAAAGAAACCATACACTCATTTCGGGACAAAGGGAAGTATCAGTTAGTCCAAAAAGGATGAGAAATCGTTCAGAATTAAGAAACATACTTTCAATTCTTGTTTATGATCTTGAAGGATCTTCGCCGCGCCGAGAAGCATTGCAACATGGGCATCATGCCCACAAGCATGCATCTTCTCAGGAATCTTACTCTTGTGCTCCCACTCCACCATTTCCTATACAGAAAAATCTCATCAGAACTGTTCAGGAATCACTAAAAATACCATATTATACGTACTTCTTTTTACTATCAATTGGCACCGCAATTATAAGAATTGGAACCAACAACCTGATAGTTAATCTTAGACAAATATCAAACACAAAAGCAAAACCCTAACAAAATCCCAATCCACCATTTCCCACAAACAAATATCTTATCAGTACAGTTCATCAATCACTAAAGATACCATACTTTTATTCAATAGATATTAGAATCAGCAACCTGATAATTAATCTACTAAAGACATCACACACTACCATCAAACATCAAATCAAACAAACTACCCAATTTTCACATTACTTGACCTTAACTTGCATGACACAACCAAATAAAACAAGAACTTTAATTCCAATCAAAATTCAACCAAACCTGCATAGCAAGGGCATCCATATCTGCTCTAAGTGCCACAAAAGGAGGCCCTCCAGTTCCTATATAACCCACTACACCAGTAACAGCATATGGGTATTTATAAGACACGCCCATCTTATCAAGTTCTGCTCTGATCAGCTTGCTGGTCTCAAATTCCTCAAAACCCAATTATGGGTCATCATTTATCTTCCACCTAACTCCCACCATCCACTCAACCAGCTCAGATTCCTTGGCCAAAGCAAGAAACTTTTTGGGGATTTCTGAGAACCCATTTGAGCTCAAAGAAGAATCTGAAACGCAAAGTCTGTAACTGAACATATTTACGAACAAAACCAGAGTGGCCCACTTGGAAAAATCCATGAAAAGAAGAGAACTTTTGAGATGTGAGTGATTTGGAAACTGGAGATCGAGGAGGGTTACAGACTCACAGAGAAAGTGAAGATGTTTTTTTATTTAATGAGAAGGAAAAATTGAGGAATAGAGTGATGGCCTAATGGGAGTGGTTGGAGAATCCGACAAAAATGCGGAGGCATGATAGAGAGGTGGCTGAGTTGAGTTTTGCTACTCCTATGCTGTCTCTGTCGGACCACGCAATCCGCACGTGCGATAATTCAGTCACATGTGGGCCTTTTTGAAAAGCCCAAACTGTACCAACCGCCAAATCGCATCATTAACCGCCCAAAAATAACCCCTACCTCGCTCGCTCGCACCTAAATAAAAACAGCAACATCGTTCAAACAAACCCTCAGAAAATCTAGAAAACTAAAAATTCTGTGCCTTACTATCTTCCGTAGCTCGCTCCCGATCCTCGAAAATAGTACCGTAACATCGTATATTTGTTATTCATTACTCTGTAACTGTTACTATGATTTTGCTTTTATATAAAAAAAATTTAATTTTCAGAACAATGTTGAATCCGTGATCTCAATTTTGTAGAGTTGGGTTCGATGGCAGTGCATTATTGTCAGTGTTTTAAGTTTTTATTTTGATTCTCTGTTTTTAGCCAAATTTGATACAACCTTTAGTGGCTTCTTATAGATATTGTGGTTAAAGTCGACAATTGATACACTTCTTTGTTCAAATCAACATGTTTCGCACGACAAACTCTAACACGAACACGATAGAATTGCAAATTTAGTAAGCTCAATAAACACTCTTATTTTGTTTCGTGTTATGTGCTAAGACGTGAGTTGCCGGCTCTACTTCATGTTCATATATACATAAAGTTACTAAATTGAGTCCAAAACCAACACTCTAATATTGTTGGGAATAAGTGTAGTTGAGAGAGCGGTCATTGCCATTGGATTCTCTATTTGAAAGCAAATTATCCGGGTTTTAATCGTGTATAGAATTAGAAGATTCTTTTCTCGTGCTTTTCATAATATTGTCTTGATTGTAGTGTAGAATCTGTCTCGTTTATTTGTACAAGTTGTTGAAAGGTTCACGAGACTGTCGTGACATTTGTATTGCAGTGTCTGTCTTGTTATTCTATGGATCGGAGCTCGGGGAAGCAAAAGAGGAAAGATGTTCCTGTCGTTGATGAGAGTGTTGCCAGAAAACTAAAAAGACTGTTGACGTTGTAGATGAAACAGTTGATATCGTGGATCACACTGAACGGCTTCCCGAACCTATCATCCATAACATTCTTAGTCTCTGTTCTACAAAAGTGGCAGCTCGTACAAGCATCTTGTCCAAGAGGTGGAAAAGCCTGTGGCTTTCTTATTCCGGCTTAGAATTTGATGAGCGCAAGTTTCACAAATACGTGCTGAGGAAAAAAGCTCGGGAAAATCTTCGAGGAAACGAAAGGACTATGTTTATGGATTTTGTTGAGCAATCCATCCAAGCCCACTTCAACCAAAAATCTTGCATACAGAAATTGGCTCTACGCATATCCTCCTACGATTCAGACCTCACCTCTCGTATGAACAAGTGGAGAAAAATGGCATTATAACTTGCCCCAAATCGTCTTAGCATCAGCATCGATCTGCGTTAAGGTTACATTCCTGTAAGTGGAAAGCTAATATACAACTTCCGAATCTAAATTGCCTCAGAAAACTCCACATTAGCGAACAGAAAATCGAGAGCCTCATGGTTTCTTGCCCTTCAATAGAGGATATGAGATTCATAAAATGCTACGGGTTGCGAATCTTGCATGTTTCGAGCCATAAACTCGATAGGGTTGACATCTATCAGTGTCCCGGGCTGAAAAATATAGTAGTCGATTCTACAAATCTTCGTACATTTTGGTTTTCGGGGAAAAAAATCCGAGCCCCACAAGATCAACTTGACCGCTATTAATTCTCTGAAAGTGTTGTCATTACAGGATCCCTGGATAACAGAGACTTCATTTCAGAATTATTTTTCCGGCTTTCCGTTTCTCGAGAAATTGGAGATCAGCAATTGCAACCTCTTGAAAAATATCATGATCTCGAGCGTTTATCTGAAAAAGCTCGTGCTGAGAGACTGCACAAGCCTCGTTAGTGCTAAGTTACACAAATGCTCCTACACTTTACTTTTTCATTATGATTTACGGTACATTTAAGTATCAAATCGGTTGCTTTTTAAAAATTTGAGGTCCGTCTCTTTGAATAAAATTTATTAGAATATATGTATATACTATTATATCTGCATTTTTAACTATCAACTTGAGAACATGTCTAATTTAATTCACTTTTTTTTTTATATATAAATACAATGACTAAATTGATTAATTTAGTTCATTCACGACAATAAGAGACCATTTTATTATTTTATCCTTTCTTTTCTAATGGTTAGAGGCACAAATTCTTTTTGGAAAGCATTGGACAAAAAATGTCATGCCCCAACAAAAGTAAAATTCCCACACAAAAAGAAAAACAAGAAACAGAATAAGATTCACATTCCTACATCTCTCACTTTCATTATAAAAACAAGTACAATTCCAACTACAAGCCAGCCAATACCCATATCAATATATCATCCACAACACATCTTTGCTTCTCTTCATCATCTTTGTATCAATCAATCAATATGGTAAGAATATTACAAGAACCCAACAACTTTACATAGTTTCTTGATTGAGACTAGTCAGTCGATCGTAGTGTTAACATTGATATTCAGTTAAAGCACATTCAAATTAGAATCGAGCGAGTTTAGTTGTATAGGTGTTTGTTTGTGAGGTGTCAATAAGTTTGAGCGAGTCTCAACTATTAACTTTGTAGTTGCGATATTTTACTCAACTTGATTTTGGTCACATGTTTTCATTGCAGGAAAATGGGAACAGAAAAGGGGTGATCATAGGACCTTGGGGTGGAAATGGAGGGACAAGCTGGGATGATGGAAGTTCAACTTACCATGGAGTTAGAGAAATTAAAGTTGTTTATGATCTTTGCATTGACTCAATTGTTGTTGTGTATGCCATTTATGGAGGAGAAACATGGAGGTATTGGAGGCAACAAGGTAGCTCAGGTTAGCTAGATGTTTCTCTCTCAACACTCCTTGGTAGAGTTGACCATTTGAGTTTTGGGTCGGGTTTACGGGTATGTGTTGAGAAAGCATAACCCAAACCCAATCCAAAAGAGGTGTGGGTTGTTGGTGTTACACACATATGCGGGTGATTGTGAGTTCGCCCGACCTGACCCAAAAAATTTCATAGCAAACCCAACTTGATACGACCTGAACACTAATCAGGTCACGACCTAATCCGCACATCTTCCATGGCCCAAACAAGAGTTACAATGTGTCGCAACATGAACATGACACATAATTAGCATGTTTGGACTCACATTTTGTGTTCGTGTTGTAGAGACCAACACATGTTTTTGTTCGGCCTCCAAAAACGCCCAACACGCACACTACTAATTAAGGGCGCAATGGTAAATTGATTCTAATAGCATGTCAAACGTGGTTGATAGTGACGTGTCAATTGTATTGATTATCGTGCAAATAGTGTTGGGTTGTGTAAGGTTTAAGTTTCAAATACACATGCGTTCACGGTTCAGACTCAAATTGTCATTTTGACTCTGAAACATAGTCTAGTGGCATACTGGCATATACAGTAACTTGTTAAACTGGATACTCTTCAACATTCATCATTCCTGGTCACTTGACTATGGCACACAAGACATGCACAAAGACCTCATTTGCTTGAAACTTTCATGTGTTTCAGATTAAGCTCCAATACCCACAAGAAACCATAGTGAGTGTGAGTGGACACAACAGTCCTGTGGTACATGGAGGCAGTGCAGTGATTAGGTCTCTAACATTCAAGACCAACATGAGAACTTTTGGTCCATTTGGAGTTGGAGAAGGAACACCATTTACCTTGCCCATGGATGGAGGAAGAATTATGGCATTCATGGGAAGAAGTGATTGGCACCTTGATGCAATCGGTCTCCGAGTCTCTCATGCCCAAGAGACGATCCTCCAGGAAAAAGGTCAAAAGAAACTGCAGAGCTTTAACACCAAGCGCGTAGATCTACTAACAAAGAGTTTTTCTAATTTAACATAATGTCTCGAGTTCCAAACTCAGAAAATTAATGACATATTATAATTGATAGTTACTTACATTGCTATAATGCTATTGGTACACTATTTCATTAGATACAGAGTACATCATTCAGGGAAATTTGAAAGTACACTATGGTTTGGGATGTTTGGTATGTTTTGGAGTTGGGGATGGATGAGTTGTAACTCCATGATAATCAATGTGATAAACAAGCTCATCTGAACTCATCATACTTTCTTTGTCAACATTCTGCACTTGGAAAAAAATAGTCATAAATCAAACAAATCATTTTATCATAAAAGAAAATGTCATAATTTTGTTATCTAATATCCGCTTCTAGTAATTTAAATCTTAATTTACCCGAACTGTAGTGTAGTGTTCATATTTTGGAGTTGACATCTTGAATTCCATCATGAATCTTCTTCCTGGAAAAGAAGTGGTAGAAGAGGTGGTGATATGTTGAGAAAAGAGATGCACGAATACGAGAGTCGTGAGGAGACACAAGAAAATGAAATGAGAAGATTTCATGTTGAGTAAGATAATAGAAACGAAGCTGACTGATATTTTGATGAGAAGGAAAATAAGTAGAAGATGATGTATATATACAACGTAAGAGGGGTATTTGAGAGTCATGTGTTGGGATTTGGTCATAGGTCAGAGTCGTGGCCCATGGGCATGGGGCTAGGTCTTGTTTGGTAACACTACTGAAGAACTGTAAAGAAGTGGTTGAAACGGTAAGAAGTTGTCCTAAAATGTTGAGTTCATGAAATAGTATTTTCGGACAAAAACAACCAAGAGGAGTTATTGACCATTGAAATTATCAATACGGGCACAAAGTTTTTTAAAGATGGTAACCAACCTATGCGTTAACTGAATAATTTAAACTACTATCACATACCAGATTCAGTTGACCTCATCTGCAAAAACAAAGCATTTAACAAGTCAGTATAACAAAACAAAATCAGTCTACACTGCAGAAATTAATGCATTTCACCGAACAGACTAGTCAAGTGCTTATGCGGCACACTCTTTAAGGAAAGACTGATGTTACCAAACAAGCACTAAGACATGTCTCCCAGAGTCCCCACCCCAATGGTTAATAATTGATGCAGGTCTGCAACAGTGGAATAGTCCTTCTCTAGATGGTTGTGTTAGGGAAGTTGAAGGAAGAAGAGAAGGGAATAGAGGTTCACGTGTGTGTTCCATGTAAAACAAAACCGCTCACGGTTTAATCATTAACTCATGTTTTGTCCTCTCCAATAAAGCCTACTTGTTCATGTCCTTGTGCCCTCCACTCCAATAAGACCTATGTGATTATGTCTACCCTTTTGGCTGTTTTTGCTTCTCTCATTGTAATATCACTTTTCAAATGTAAGCATATCATACTAATCTACCATATAAGAATGTTAGTAGAACTATCAAGAACGACACAAAGACGGTTCAAGCAAGATAATACAGCTTACCATATAAGCATTGTGTATCCATATAGGCTTCAACAATAAAGCAAGCAAGCATAAGACTAAAATCGCAATTCAGTAAAATATAGACATAAGAATATAGAGATGACCTGTCGCCTCGTACTATATTCTGTTACCCTCTAGCCTTGAGTTCTGAGAGACCGCTCGACAAATCTTCTTCATCAACCTCCTCTTCTGCCTTAGTGTTGGCAAGGAATGAGCTGCTGGCTGTGGTTGCCCAAGTTTGACTAATGACTACTACTTCAAGACTTCAGGTTATTCAAGAACCAAACCAGCAGTTCTCCCGGTTTTTTACTAGTTTTGCCTGAGTTAAACTACTACTTCAAGTTATTCAAGAACCAAGCGAACTAGATCGATCTGAATTTTTAGAACCATGGTCATAATCAACAAGCTAGGATCAACAATTTAAACCCAACTCAGTTGATTTGCGCATTTGTATCAACAACTAATACAATCTAATCCAACATAACTTGGAATACGTTCGCTTTAAATTTGGAATAAGTTATCACATAATTCATTTTCAAAAGCCATATAAAACCAAATATAACGGATCCCAGTTCAATTGAACTATACTAGATCAAGCACGCCACAAACACAGGTCAATAATGATCATCACAAACACAATATACCATATAGGGAACAGTAACATTACATATGAGCATCACATGGTGGAATCAAGTTATCAATATCCATAGGCTGCAACAGCATAGCAAGCAAGCATAAAACTAGAATCCCATTTCAGTAAAATTTACACAAGCATTTAGAGATGACATGTCATCACTTACTATATTCGTTTACCCTCTAGCCTTGAGCTCTGCAAGCCTCCTTGACAGATCATCTTCATCAACCTTCTCTTCAGCCTTGGTTGGCACGGCATGCGCTGCCGGCTGTGGCAGCCCCACAGACACCTCCAATCCATAGTTATCAGCCACCTGTTGCATTAAACTGTTGACCTCACCCTCTGGTGTCGAAAGAGAAGTTGATCCTGCCATTGCACTCTCCATGAACTCAGCCTGAACTTCCATATTCACAAACTGCTTCTCAAATTGATCCATCGTCTCCGACATTTTCTGCAAATTGCCTGAAACAAGAAACCCATCACCCAACAAACACATTAATTAATGCTTTGAAAAATGTAAACATAATCATACACAGATGGAGCTGAATTCAAGAACAAATGGATCAATAGGGGTGGGATCGGTCAGTTATCTGTTAAATTTGTTCACTTTTTAACATGAACTGATATAGTTACAAGTTCAGCAATCACAAAAATAATGTTACAAGCCATTCAAGTTACAAACTGTAGAAAGACATTATAGTTAATACCTCATACAATCACTAAAATACCCACCACAAAACCATATTCAAGACGGAAAAAATTGACAAATTAGAAATCAAATGTTAGTCAACTTCAAAATTTTAAAACTAAACTCCAATCTCCAATCATGTAAACTCAATCATATGTATCAACATAAACCTATCATTCTAAAATATAAATATTCTATTCGGTTCACCAATAAAATACATATGTATAGCCGACTAATTATAACGGAACCAAACCGTTCAATTTGCTCAGTTTGTTGGTTTCCTAGGGATCATCTTGAGGATTTTACAAATACGAAGCTCAATTCAGTCCCTTTACAGTTCACCTATATTCAATTGAGTTAAGCAACTCCTAAAAATTTGAACTTTTGTGATCGTTTCAACATCAAAAAGCAAAATTGAGGAAATAGTTATTGAAATTACCTGTTGCAAGAGAAGATTCGAGGGACTTGACGATGTTGGACATGGACTTGTTGATGTTGGTCATCTTTGCCTGAGTGTCGAGGCGAGCGACGACGGCGTCGAGGCGGGAGGAGAGGCGGAGATAGTTCATCTGCTCGGAGCGCTTCCTGATGGCGTTTTCGGCGTAGATGCGAGCACCGTCCATGTTCCCTTTCTCGATGGCCTTCTTGACCTTCAATTTCTCAGCTTTCTCTTCCTTCTCGCACTTCCTAGCCTGCCTCTGCAGCGACTTGGCTGTGAACTTCAGGTCCATGATCTGATTCAACAGCCTGTCTGTGTTCCCCATTTTCTGATCGCCGATTCGGTTGAATTGAGCTAAAATTGAAATGAAAGATCAAAATTGAGCTGATCTTGAGCTCGCGAACTTGGAATTGAAAGGAAAGAAAGGAAATTGAGGTGGTTTTGAGGTCTGGATTTGGGGAAGGAAGCAGGAAACAGCGTGGAGAATCAAATTGATTGAGTTTATGTGTGGAGGATACAACAGATTCGACTTCGTCAACTGACGTTGCTTAATCGCGTTGATCGTTGAAACGGTTCTTTCCATGTGCCGTTTTGAGCCTTTAGGTTGTAAAGTGGAAGTCCTTTCGAGATGGCATTTTTTTTTTATTATTATAGATAATCAGCCGTTATATGGAAGTAAGGAAGTAGAGACATTGACAAAAATCACGGCCGGATGGAAAGATTCCAGTGTCTTAAGTTTGTTATATGGACATAATCGTCTGAATCTTTCTAACTTTTTAGTTGTAAAGTGAAAGTCGTTTGGTTGCCACTAACAAAATACGAAAGATAACTTAACTACTATTGACTTGATGTCTTCTCCACACGCCCAAGTTTGCTCCTCCCTAAAAAGATGTAGACTGAAACTCCTCGGAATCTAACCCCTCTTCAGCCTCTTCGTTCCCGCGTTTCTTTGCATTCACTTGATCCCAGGGCTCAGAAGCTGCTCTTTTCATCAAATAAGAACCTAAACCATCCTAAACCAATACATTTGCTCCTTCAAAATCAGGAGCCCACACCGGAAGAGAAGGAGCTGATTCTGATTTCCATGCTATCTTCTTGACCGCCACCCACCTGATTTTCTGTTGGAGGTATCGTTCATAACAATGTATTTTGTAGATTCACGACACATGATTAGAATATTAGAATCAAGGATGAGAACCACATACTACTGCGTTTTTAATCTTTTTAGGAGATGGTTCTATTGCCCCAATATTTGCTGAACCTTAACTTATTATGAGTTCATATTTGAAAAAATGAAGTTACATGGATAAAAATGATGATTTTTAGGCTACATCAAAATATGATTAGAAAACCTGAGAGCTGAAACATATCAAGTTTCTAACATCAAAGGATTATGGTTATTGGACCAGCCAGCTCTGATTTGCTCATTTCCGTTCTTCCTCCTTCACAAATATGACTTCATCCAATCATCACCGTCACCACCAACATCATCATCATCATTATCATCACTTTCGTCTTCATCAATATCCTCGCCAAACACTTGACCTTGATTACGTTTGTATCCAGGTAACGATGGTAGGAATATATTATCATCCCCTTCCAAAGCATCTAGGCCAAACTTAATGTTCCTGTGTTTCACTAAAAGCCAGCGCAGTAAGCGTTCTTCCTTGTGCAGGTAATGCAGCTCCTTGTTGATGTTGGGAGTAGCCATCATTGTCATCTGCATTAATTGGCCCTACAGCATCGAACAAATAATGCATTTCATTACAATGAAATGTTTCCAGCCAAGGACAAACCATAATCTATACATACAAAGAATTGCATAACCGAATACGACAAATAAAAAGAATTGTAAAAGAGAGGAACAAATGAGCAGTAAGATCAAAGTTTCAGGCAAATAATCATATTAAGCATGGCGATATCAGATAATTTCATGTCAATACTCAGACGTAATCATTGAGATAGTTTAAATGTCTAACGACAAGCATATAATCAAATCAAACATATACAAACACATGCGGAAAGAAACTCATACGAGTAAATAGATAATCCAATAAGTTGAAGCCATAATGAAAAAAGGTTCAATAACCAACAGAAGTACAAGTATACCTGATAATATCGTCCATCGAGTTTCCTGATTCCATAACCAAGTTGAATGGGCCCAAATGATCTAACCTCAGTCACAACCCCATTTCTGCTGTAAACATGTTTCCCAACTCGAGATACCAAATCCATTAAGCTTTCCTTCTTCACATGAGGCTTCAACAAAAGCATACAATCATAAAGAGGCATTTCAGTCTCTCTAGCTGGTTTAGAGCAAAAAGTAACATCAGTAAAATCCCAGATGAAGCTATATATATACTCCAATTTAGACAATAAGGGTATCCATATCCAAACAATTAAACTATCCAAAATTTATTTCGAGTATTGAATATTTGAATAGTTCAAGTATTTAGCAAATCATATCATAATTATTTTGTACACTGTCCAATCCAAAATAAACTAAACTAAACTTAGATATATGAAATTTATCCATACATCAAACTATTACAAGTTTTATTTACTCATTTTGGGCTCAACTTTTTTGCTTCTATTTTGCTCAAATGACCTATTCTATAACATGATCTTACTAACAGCTAAGTGGTCAAGATGATTTTCAAGATTTTGCTATAAAAATTAAGGAAATATCATTACAGATCAATTATCAGTTGATTGAAAAGAAATTTCATGAAAACAAAAGTCACAGAGAAACAAACAACCTGTGGTTGGTTTCATGACTACAAACAACATAAGAGTACGAGTTGCCGTAGCTAGAGTGGCCGACTCTACTGGTTTCCGGAGCACCGTGACCGACCAACACCGGACGGCCACGGCCATCAACGGCTAAAATTGAAAAGAAAAAAAACTGCGCTAATAGAGGGCGTACCTGGAGCTGGCGGTTGTGTCGGACGGAAGGCTGCAGTTGTCGCCGGAGCTGGCGGAAGGACGTTGGGGGAGGGAGGGCGGCTAGGGTTAAGAAATAAGAGAGAAAGGGCTTTTAATATTTGAAGTGGGCTGGTTGTAAGGCCCATTTTGGTTGAACAAACAATGGTTTTTTTTTTTTGTCATGCCCGGGAATTCGCTGTTGGCATCTTAAAGCTGTTCTACCACACCCAAACTAATCTTCATTCGAGCTGGGTAGGACCACAAGAGCGGAAAACCTCTCCCAACCAAGTTTTAAGCGTAGCTCCATTTCCTGTATCTCAAACTCGAAACCTCAAATTAAACTGGAACAACCCTTTACAAGTTGGCTCACGCGCTTTTTGGTTAAACAATGGTTGTATATTTGCAAAATATGGCAATTTCATCACTTTTGCACGAATACATATATACATTTATCGTCATTGAAAAACAAACAAAGAATCTTACATCTTGAATTTCACGACAAAAAGCGTCAAGATTCAAGCACAGAACATATCTACCGAGAAAGTTACATATTTACAAACAGTGGCTCTTCCATCCCCGCCATTACCGCTAAATAATGAAAAAACAATATGAACTGGGATCATAAAGATCATCCATATTCAAGCACAAACATATAATCCGTATTTACAAAATTAAAGACAAACTAAACACGTATAAAAACTGCTACGTACATATTTACAAAATACAACGCTTTCCCTCAGTACCTCTGCATGATTATATACACTAATCATTCTCGAGAAAAGAAAAACGAATAGAAGATCTTGAGCCTCACGCTGAAGATCATCGATCAAGATTCAAGCACGCACGCTCCAACCAAAACAAGAACCGATCAATATTCGACGATTAGCCACGTGGACTTCCAATTCGGCTGCTGACCTGGCGAGCATATGCCACGACAGCTTTAGCCCACTTCTTGATATCGGATTTGAACTTGTCGGAGTCCATCTCCTTGAGCGATCTCGTACTCGGGCTCACAGATATCTCCTGCACGTACGAGAAACAACGTCCAAAACGCCGGCGTTTTGAGCTCCGATCACGCTTCACCACAGCTTCGGCTTTGTTGAATGACAGAGATTTCTTGACGGACATGAATGTAATGAATTCTTGTTGTTGAAGAAATTGAACAAAAATAAAGAAAGGGTTGGTTCTTGAAAATGGCACGTTAGCTAGGATTTAATTTATATGGTGATGGAATGAAAGTGAGACAAGTAACAGACTGTCCCTACGCGTACAGTTGCTTCTGTGGAGTACTTGACTTTTCAGCAACCATTAACAAATGCTGATTAGTAAGCTTCTAATTTATTTTATTTTATTGTCAGTAACATTTTATTAAGTAAACACTTGTGTCTTAATTAAGTTTTTTCAATTCTCGGATAATGAGGGATAAATAAACTTTATATTAAAACATCATATATAATTTTGCCTTAACTATAGCTTATATATTAATCGCTCAGACTCTATGTATCCACAAATTCATTAGAGCGGGAATCGGTGTTAATTCATAATTTGTCAAACTCCAAGAGATTCAGTTTATTTATTTTATATTTCAATTAATTATACATGAATTGTTTATAACGTGTTCTACATAAGTCGGTTATATACCATTAGATTTGTTACCACGAAAGTATTTATAATTTTTACACATTTACAATAATTATATAAATTTCAAGCGCAAAATATGATTGTGGTCATGATTAATTGGTCATCTCTAGGAACAAACTAAAGTTGGAATATTCCATAAAGAGGCTGCTGGTGGTGGTCAAGGAAAATAATTGGTGTTTTCAATTCTTATCTTATTTGTTTAGAAAGAAAACCAGTCACAGCAATAAAACAATCTCATTTTAGAAGTCTAACAAACGAGTTAGCAATTTGTATATAAATCCGAGCAAAATAGACACTATTAATTTTGAAGTTGGGAGGAGTAAAATCACATATTTTGCACAAAAAATTCGATCTAAACGCCACAATCTGAATATCACATGGATCAATTTCGTGTCAACTCAAATTCAAAACATTTCAATCCAAAATTTAAAATGTGAACTCTAATATGCTGCTCTAATTTTTTTTTTTTTTTTTTTTATCATTGTTTACCAAAATTCTAATTTTTTTATTAGATAAATATCACTTGAAAATGTAAAAACATGGGCTGCCTAATAAGGGGTTAGGTGAAATCAAATGTATAATTATTCTCTGCTAATTACAATTATTATTGAATAATAGTAGGAGGGTTAGTTACTGTTTTTATGTATTTGTGTTGACTTTGATTTGGAATAAAAGTATAAAACCACGGGATTATTAATTATTTAATTAATTCTGTACACGTTTGGATTTATGTTTCTTCTTGGACATTGATACAACTAAGAAGCCGTTTCTTCTTACTTGAAAGCTAAGTCATTATCCATTTTGAATCGATGTTGTTTAACCAAAACTAATTAACTACTAATAAAATAATAAATACCCTTAACTTGGTCATTAAATTTTGCTTGGAAGGGTTTTAGATATCGTGGTACTAACAAATTTCAATGCAGTAGCTCTCTTTGAGATATCATGGATCTATTTCTTATTTAGACCATAAATTTAAATTTTATTTTATTTGAACTCATATATGGTAGTAGTTTAGATCAACATTTTCAAATTTATTTTATTTGCAACATTTTCATAAATTTAAAATGCCCCTTGGGAGTATGAGAGTCGCACTTCTTTAATAGCTCTGACTATTTACATTTTGGAACATCTAACTTATTATTGTGACATCATAATCATAGTTGAATTATAATGCAATTCACTAATTTTTCAATTGCATAAAAATAGAAGGATTTGGTTCACAAAAATTATAGTGAAATAAAACGGCTCGTGACATTTATAGATAAGAATTCAAGTGTTACAACGATAAACAAGGTCCAAGTTATTTTTGTTCATTTGGTCTTCTTATTGGCTGCTATACTCATAAAAGTGGGCATGAGTATGACCAGGCCAAAGATGTCAATTGCTTTGTATATAGATCAAATTAGAATTCAAAAGTAGTAACAAAGCATTTAATGACCACTTTTATGAGTATAGCAGCCAATAATAAAGTACTAGATTAGTCTTCGTTCACATCGAGTCCTTTTAAGTTAAAAAGCCTTTTGAGTGTAAAACTACAGTTTTAAAACTATCTTTAATTTCTACACACACAAAATGATGAATAATAAAATCATAAAATCTTCACAATACAACCTGGAGAACTATTAATGATCAAATGGCAATATCATATTGGGAAATTTGAGCATCTTCAATATATCATTGCTTTTAAAATTTTGTATGTACAGAATTGAGAGAAAGTATGTTTCATCAGATGAGGATGCAGCACACACCTTGTAGAGAGATCCGTAGCTGTCTGCACACACAAGCACTTAGGATTTCCAGCTAAGTCGAATCAGATACCGTTCATCCCGAGGAGCAGCAGGCTGTACTTTTTTGGTTCACCGGCTGCCCGCGCATGTGAACTGAGCTTGTTGGTCTGGTTACGTTCATAGGTTGTGTAGCCATTCTGTGCGAAGAAAATGAATTGAATAAGTGTCCGATATATGATTGTATCAGAATAAGCATTTAATTTCCTTCAAACCAAAATGAAAGTAAATGTCACTAACTAATTTATCCTTAATTTTTCTCAAAATGAAAACCAATACACTCATTGTAGGACGGGGGAGTAATTTCTATAAGTTAGTTGCGACTACTTCAGCAAAACATGTGGGAGCACATCATGGAAGGTCAAGTACTAATACTCCCTCTGTTTTATTAAAAGTCAAACACTAATTATATTATACTCAAATCTTTTCCAAGAAAAAGTCAAACAAGACATTTTTTTAGGACAGATGGAATATGAGTATACTTTTTACTTAATATTTGTAAAAAAATCAAATAGTATGCTTAATTTGGGAGGAGGAAAAAGAGAGGAATCAAATGCTTCTGATCATGTTACACAAGATCCTATGGAAGAGGATTGGTGCAAGTGTACTTGTTGCACGTGTTTTACATGTATACCACTTGCATACAATAATCAATGAAATTCTAAACATTAATCAGTGTCAAAACATAGGTAATACTGGACTTGCAGACAACTATCAGTGAACATGCAGACATTATGGGTGGTCTCAAAGTACATGTAACTCACATGTACAGAGGATGAATGAAAACTACATGGAAAGAGTAATGAAATGAAAGCGACTCACTGATTCTTAATCTCTGCGGCCATGGTCATGAATGCTTCTTCTACATTAGTAGAGTTTTTGGCACTTGTTTCCATAAATGGAATTCCAAGCTCATCCGCTAATGCCTTTAAAACACAAACAACATATATGGAAGTCAAGCAGAATCATGTTAATTAACAGTCCATCACTAGAGTGGTAACAATGCCGTGTATGGTACCTTGGCAGTTTCAGATGTTACCACTTTCTTGTTAGACAAATCACTTTTGTTTCCAACCAAGAGCTTGTTGACATTATCAGTAGCAAAATTTTCAATTTCCTTCAACCAATCCTTGACATGGTAGAAGCTATCTTCGTCTGTGACATCATAAACAATCTAGAGACCAGGAGGACATATGATAAGATATATATGCAATGCAGGTTCCTTGTAATCAGTTTCATTCAAAGAATAAGAAAGAAAAAAGTTACCACA
Organism: Pelargonium cotyledonis; assembly: GCA_036897625.1. Lineage (NCBI taxonomy): Eukaryota > Viridiplantae > Streptophyta > Magnoliopsida > Geraniales > Geraniaceae > Pelargonium > Pelargonium cotyledonis. Next base: position 25,341 of record JAYMTA010000033.1, read on the forward strand.
TACAATGATTCCATGTGCACCACGGTAGTAGCTGCTTGTGATTGTTCGAAAACGTTCTTGGCCAGCGGTATCCCACTAAGCAGCAAAAATAACAGCTACATTACTCAATGACATGTACATGTACATATTAATTTTCAGGACAATGAATATACTTACTATTTGAAGCTTAATGGTCTTCCCATCCAGCTCTACTGTCCGGATTTTCTAATAAATAGGCAAATTGATGACAACACCGATATGATGATACAGAACAGATAGTCTTAAAATACTAATTATTCAACTGTACTTACAAAGTCAACCCCAATGGTACTGATATAGCTTTCAACGTAAGAATCATCCTACCAAAAAAGGGGGAAGCTGAGTTTATTACAATGGCAGATAGTCCATGAAAAGTTATGCAGTAAGAGAAAATCCATCAATAAACATTATTGACCTTATGAAACAGTAGAAAAAAAATGCACAAACCAACAAACCATTCATAATTCATTGCATTGTACAATAAACAGAGAATTTGAAACTATATTCATGCCCGGAGTGATATACAACGATTCTATTAAATTCCAGACTCCTTACCGCAAACCTCAATAGAAGACATGACTTGCCAACGCCAGAATCTCCAATGAGCAAAAGCTTGAAAAGATAGTCACTGCAATATCAACTAGTAAGACAATCAATCTAGATGCTTGAAACATTACAGTAACAAATAAAAATAAAATGAATAATTAACGCACGTGTACTTTGAGCAAGGAATCAAAAAGCTGCACAACATGTGTTTCACTGGCAAAGACAATTCCCAGTCAAGCAAGAGCCAAAATGAAAAATTATTATGCTTGAGCAGCTAAAGTACAAAAATGACAGAATCCAAACGCCTAACAATACAAAAGCATTTCCCTGGTCCAATTAATCCAAATACATTGCTCAATTTCTGTAATCCATATAAACTGTTCAATTAGAAATAATCCAAACACATATCATAGTTCAATTTTCAAACAATTCCAAACACATTTGCTCTATTTCTGATTTTCCTAAAGATTGAAACAAATTTAAGCAAAACTTTAATTCCAAACATTAAAGCACAAATAAACTTGCAATCAAAATTCAGATACCGAATCCAAAGTCCAAACAACCAAAAACACCGCTCACTTCCAAAATCCATGAAAGGTTCCCAAACACTTTGATCAATTTCTAATAATACTAGCGCATTTCTCTGGTTCGATTTATCCAAACACATTCCTCAACTTCTATTATCATTGCATTCTGGTGCATGCACACGCACTGTTTGATAATTTAATACACAATACCAAGCACATTACACTGTTCAATTTCCCAACAACTCCAAACGCATTGCTCTTATTCTCATTTTCCTCCAAGCATTCAAACAAAATTCAAGCAAAAACGCAATTCTAAACCAAAAAGCACCGACAAAGTTACAGACAAAACTCAGATACCGAATCCAAACAACCAAATCAGCGGTCACCTCCAAAATCCAGCAAGATTTCAAAAACACCACCGATGGCAATCAAATTCACACATGCATCTCTTTAACAAAATGTGATCTATCAGATGCTCAATTCACGTAACATTACATCATAAACCACAAATGCAAGTATAGAAACAGAAACAGACCCATACATAGAGGGAGATTGGAAGCTTACTATTCATAATTCATGGTTGAATCCGATCACGATGAGACGGAGACGAAGATGATGCGTTCTCGCGAAGCAAACCAGAATTGATTTTCTGGTTCTGAAGGAGAAAAGAGATTGAGGATGAGAGTGAGAGAAGACGCATAAAGAAAGGACCGTCTGTTTTACTTTTAGCGCCAATCTAATTCATCACCTGATACGACGTCGTATACTCAACAAATCTCTCTCGTATGTAATTTTTTGCTTTATGGTCCCTATCGTATTTCTCTCTTTTCACCTAGACCGTTTTTAGTAGGAATGACTTGAACCCACCGGTGCGGGGATTTTTTTTCGGGGCAGGGGACGGGGTCATGTCAATATGAAACTTTCCAAGGAACATAACGCGGAAACAGAACAACTTTGTGAAAGTTCATGAACCAAATAAGAGTTTCTTTTAATTATATCGAAATCGACTTCATTTTGACGGAGAATGAAGTAATAAAAGAAAACCAAACGCTTTAACTGAACCAACTATGTTGTTGTATGGGTTAACCTTAAACTCATGATACGAGGTCAATGTAATAAATGAGCATTTTCAGAATCTGCTTTGAAAACAAAAATATGCATCCAAAACTAACATAATCAATCCCCAAAAGCAATTTCAGATAAACTAGCTACTTGTCAAATTCCAAACCCAGCAGCACTAGAATGGAAATCAAGTTATTTCCCTCACCTGAAATCCATGTAGTAAAAGCCTAACATCAGGTCAACACCATATTCTTTACACCCCCAAACCCGAATCACTATCATTACATATGTACAGCGCCAAAGCAAACAACTACAGATCCCACTCCTACAACGCTAAAATTGTCAAAGCATTGTACAAACTGAGGGATAATTTACCTCGGGGGATGCAAAACTGAGCACAATTGGACAAAATTCCTAGCTATCAACAAACAAGCAAAGACTAATCTCTAGTAGCAACTCAAGGATTGCTTTATGCTAATGAGCGGTGTGTTGGTCTTGTCACTGCCTCGTTTATCCTACTGAAGACTAATTTTAGGGGAATACAAGCTATAACGGGACCTTTGAGCTTCTCTACCACTGGTTTCCTTGCCTCGCTTTGCTTGTGGGAACTGGTCAATGAAGATAGCTTACGGATTTTTTTGGAGAGGAGCCCGCATTTCCTTTTGCTTGGAGAATACCGTGATTGCAATGCCAAGTGCTTGGGCGGGATTCTTCTAGAAATTGAATGTTGTATATCATCTTTAGGGTTAGCTATGCTACTCATCAGAAGATCAGAACTAGCATCTTCCAAGGCTTCTACTGTTAAAGGATGACCAACAATGGCCTCACCATTCAATTTACTCATTAGTGATACCAATGGAACATGCTGCGGCCTGTAGCTAGCTTTCACCTCCAGAGCAACATCATATAGCTGAGAACCGCCACCAAAGCTTCTAGTAGGGAAATCGGACATCTCATACCTGGGGTTGAGAGTAAACCGGGACTGACGATAGGGAAGTGATCTTTGAAGGGTCTGAGAGCCATCAGGCTGGAGCTTCTTCACGCCTGTTGGCCCACTTGTATCAGGTTCTCTGTGCCTGGCCCAGTCGGGAAACCGGTCTGCCTGCTCCTCAGAAACAAGTTTGGATCTCGCTGATGGAAGGGGCCCGCTAGTTCCATTGCAGCCTACTTTTTGCTCAGAAACATCATGCAAATGCTCAGAATCAAGCAAATGAGAACTTAGTTCATCATCGACGTCCAATTTTTTTATCGAGACATGTTTTCTGTTCTTACTTAAATGTCTTGAATTCCTCTTTCCTTTCGATTGCCACTTTGAAGTGTCTTTCTCCATTCTCTCACTAATGCTACCGACACGAAGATCTGCCAAGCTGGTGGAACCAACTTCATTAAGACCCTCGTTTCTCTTCAATGGGGCTTCATCTTGTTGACCATTTTCAGGCTTCCCAGAAGAGTTAGACATGAAAGTAGGAGGAAAAACTGGCAGGATCAAGTCACAAGTCAGCATATAAAGAATCTGCACATTGTTCTACTGGGACATGAACAAGATGAACAAACCATTTTTGTAATAGCAATCACTGGAATGAGTAAAAGATAGGTCTATAGAATATAATGACATTTCAACACAAAAGCGGCACCTGAATTTCAACATGCTGACTGGCAAAAATAAACAATTTACCAACAATCCTACCGAAGTTCCTAATCATTATAAATATAACACAAAATCATGTCAAGAGAAAAATTTACAAGGCCGGCACGTAGGTGCAAAAGCACGAACATACAAATACCTCATATAGTCATATGCCAATCAACAGGCAAGCACAGTCGCAAAGAGTGCACATTCAAACAAACAGTTTCTGGAACATTTTATTCATATTCCTTACCAATATTTCATGCATGATATTCATATCTACAACAGTGTGCTATGATGAGATAGGTGAATAGGTGATAGATATGAGAGAATTGAAGATATAGTCTGACTCGTTCTAGATCAGTCCTTACTCTCATATTAATCAGCTACTAGGTCTGAGGACCAGTCATCAAATTAAGAATGTAAGTGAAAGATGAGAAACGGGTTAAAGAAGATTCTATACTTAGACGCTCAGAGGATGTTCAGCAACTATTCATAATTTTCACATTGTTAGTCAAAATATTAAAATTTGAAAGAAACCATACCTGTAGAGTTTTTATCATCCCCAACGAACGGCACATCAAATAACACATCAGAAGAATCATTCACAAGTAACCCTGATGCACCGGAAATCTCATTCTCCTTTGTCATGCTATTAACATGGGAAGGATCAGGAGGGTGTTTAAAAGCACTAAGTGAAACTCCATTCTCAGATGAAGCCACTGTGCCTTTCGAATTATTAGTAACTGCCGTTGGAACACTTATCTTCGACTCATTGCATTCTATTCCAGATAATTTACTTTCGGACATCCCTCGAAGAGGGGAAGCACTTACACTGGCAAGTTGATCACACGTAACAGGAACAGAAACCATAGCCGTACACTCCAAAACCTTTGTCAATGGACGACGACGGTTTCTCCTTTTCAAGAAGTCGTGAACATTTGAAACCTGAGATCTTTTTCTTTTTAATGATGATAAATATGTTTTGCTGCCATTAGCAGGACTGTCATTAGACACGCAGTTGGTGTTGTTAGAATCACATAGTGAAGCATCGTCCTGTTGAGCTATTTCGAGAGGTCCGGTGTGGCCTTTTCTTTTCGACACTACACCTATGCCTAGATCATCGAGTCCTCTCATTCGCTTGATACCTTCTGTTCCATCATCCTCTGAATCATTGGGGGTTCTTCTTCTCCTTCCGTTCATGGATTGCACCATAGAAGCAATTAGATTATCTGGCTCTTCAAAGGATATACCCGAATGAGATAATTCCATAGCTGAATTCGAATGGTCTTCGGAGTCACTCACTTCATCACTTGAACCCGCATCCTTGTTCTCATCTTCATTGCCAGAACTAGACGTGGTAGGTGATTCTCTAGGCGAATTACCTTGCTCGCCGCCATAATTATCAGTTTTAGAGCAGAAGTCAGGACGATCCTTGCCTAGGCGAGCACTCTCAATCTCAAGTGCATGAAGAATAGCATCTTCCCTCCGAGCATACTTCACTGCTTTTTTATTAGAATTAGCTGCAGATGCCTTTGCTTTTTCAATACATTCATCATACTCTCCACAGCGAAAAGCCTTGACCCGCTTCGACTTTTCAAGATTATACCAGTCCCTGAACCAATAAAGGAAAGTAATTATGTCAATATAATTGATATGTGAAGATCCATATAAAGCTTGCAAATCCCACAACTTAGCTGGTAAAACCATAACAAATCAACATCTAAAACTACAATATAGCCACCAAAGCCTGCATGTAATTTTCCTTGTACAGTGATCAGCAAGATCTTACAAGCAAGTTATGTACTTGAGAACTATGCGGAACTACATCGCAAAGCAATTACAACAAATGAATGACATTGGTAGTTAATGCCCCCATTTTTTGGAATTGGAAAAACGTATATTAGCTTATGCTTTCATGTAAAGGAAGGTTATACTATACATTCATAGGGTGAAGATTTAATATTGCAACAAACCTAGAGCCACTTAACTAGTAGCAACAATTTCTTATTGTTGTTCTTTTTTACCACGAGGCACAAAAAATGAATGTTGTCAGCCCCAAGCCGATGACTCTCTATCAAATGTCCAAACCATTTCTCATGCAATCTATCCAGAGCAAACCATAGGGTGGGTTATACTAGTCCAAAATAATACTACACAGGACACTTAATGGTTACACAAAACCTCAGCTTAGGAAAACCAAACACTTTTAGGAGTACTCTGCCGACGCAGGACACATACTGGATCATGGTAGGCAGAAAATTATCAGAGAATAACTTATTAGTTATTTCCCAAACATAATAAACAATACTCGCTAGAAATTGATATCAAATGAAAGAAAAATGACTTGAACAAGAATGTGGTAAGGTCACACAACAATCTAAGCAAATGACATGCTCACAAAATGAAGACACATACTAAGTGAAACCATTTGGCAAAGTCCTTTGACTCAAAAGCTCGGAGGATTCCCAACACCAATAAACCATTATTTTTTCTTTACATCTCTTCGGTGGAATTAGGGGGTGAGCATTGGTTAGCTACACCCAACTCAGCACCAAATTATAAAATAAGATCACACGGGAAGCACTTCAAATGGGATGAACATTGAGATCCTTAGGTAAAACAACCCAATGACCCTTCCAAAACCCGACAGTGGATTGGTGGCAGACTTATGCATCGAGTTGCCCTTTCGAGAAGAACACCAAATGAAAACACAAAACAAGCAAATAATATCAATATGCACAACAACAAACTATGCATCCGAAAACATCTACTGCGACAGTTAGTAACAAAACCAATTGAAACCAGCCCATAAAAAAAGTAAGTAATTAAGCTTTACAACAGAAGTAGACACTCACACACTAGCGTCCTCCCGGCCCAGGAGCTTCACCGGAGTTCCAGATCTTGGCGAAACCAAACAACCCTCCGACAGCTCGTCCAGACCCATTATCCTACCCGGCCACCACGACCCGTTCCGCCGCCGGACCCACACCAACCCTCCCACCGACGGATCAATGCTCTTCGTACTGTCCTCTCTAGGCTCGGCAGAGCTTCCCATCTAACCAAACCCTCAAATACAACTCCGACACCAAAAATCAATCTCAACCCTCCATTTTCAACCACATCCAAGCCTAAAAAATCACCATAAACCTCCCTTTCATGAACAAACGCAGCCTAAAAGTAAAGCCACGGCGCAAAATCAGGCAAAAAAATCTCATGCAACACAAAACCCCGAACAGAAAAATGAAAAACCAGGGTTTATCAATGATAAGAGATCTAATAGAGACCTTCCCAGAAAACAGAGAAGATCTACACAGCTGGTTCTACTTATTTTTCATTATAAAATGTTCGAAAACTGATCTCATTTTCGTTTTCCCAGCTCGAGTGTTGTTATTTTCTGGTCTTATTCAGAAATCAGAACCATTTTTTTCTGGGTTTTTTAGCTCTGTGAATATATTTTCTGAGAGCCTTACAATGAACTGACACATTAGAGAGATAAAAGGAGAAAGTGATGACAATGGCTCGGATCAAAATCGTACCTTTCTCTTTTTTTCAACTCAAAGAGTAGAGAGAGAGATGTTCAGAGAGAAAGTGTGAGTGTGAGAGAGATAGAAAAATAATAATAAAATAAAATAAATAAATGTTTTTGTTTTACACTTTACAGTTTTTATACGGTTTCTGCAGTTTAATGCCACGTCATCGTAAAGCAGCGAATTAGGTCCCATGGGCCCCATATAGTCTTAAGAAGGCCCAATTAAATTGACAAAATAAGAAAAGGCCCAAAAACAAAATAAGAAGCCCAATATCACAGTAAATCAAACGGTGCGTTTCACTACCCAACTAAACGGTGTCGTATCACGGGGACCTTTAGGTATTTCTTCTCATTTATGCTCATGGTGAGCCTGTGAGCTCGACGGAGAGGACTCTCACTGAGAGAACCGGAAGGAATCAAATCAGGAAGCTCATCACAATATTCACAACCATGACAGGTAATTTTCACAGAATTTTACGATTTTTCAGGTTTCAATTGCTGTTTTGTGATTGTTTTATTGGATTTTCAATTGCATGGTGAGCCCAAAAAATGTTGAACTCTTTTTAATTGTTATATTTGTATCTAAGATGTGATTTTGAACTGTTCTTAATTAATTTTTTGGAATATATTTTGTGGCTTTTGCTTGTTGGTGATATTGGTGGACTGGTTAGTTACTGTTTCGATGAAATTGTAGATTTCCAGGAGCTGGATTTGCATGTTGCTTTATATGACAATGTTGATGCTTTTGCCACTTGGGTTTATGGTATAATGTGGATAATTGTAAGAAAGATTTGGAATTTATGGATTAAATTGTCAGCATTTTTAGTTGTTGGATAGAGAAGCAGCTTCTCGATTTTAATGTGCATAGGTGTTTGGGTGGTGGATAGAGAAGCAGCTTCTCAGTTTTAATGTGCATAAGTGTTTAACTCTATAATCAAGCAACCCATTCATGGCACTGGTAACGGCAAGAAGGCAGCTAAATTTGATCTCAATGCACTAGTTAGTGTTTCAACTTTCAATGGTTCGACAAAACTTTCCACATTTTGATTCCCGTGTTGGTTAGAGTGCAGCTTTTCAATTTTATTGTGTCTTAGTGTTTTGGGTGGTGGAAGATTGTTCCCTTAATTAGTTTTCTCTTTCTTCCCGACAACCGAAAGTGTATAGCTCTCCTATCAAGCAAACCAGCCATGACACTGGTTACGGCGAGAAGACAACTTACTTCGATCTGGATGCACTAATTAGCATTTCAACTTTTGGGTGCTCAACAAATTGTCAACATTTTGATTCATGTGTTGGATAAAGATGCAGCTTTTCGATTTTATTATGTTAGAGCTTTGGGTGGTGGAAGATGATTCACTTAATCTGTTAGTTTTTTGCCCTGGCAACCGAAAGTGTATAGCTCTGTAATCAAGCAAACCAGTCATGCAACTGGTTACGTCAAGAAGGCAGCTATATTCAATCTTGATGCACTGATTAGTATTTTTTTCAAGGGCTCAATTAATATATGTTAATTTCATGTGCTATGGTTTATGGATGTTGGCGGCTTTGGGTAGTACAATGAAACTTATTAGATATAGAATTCTCAATTGTAATATAAAAAGGCTTCCTTTTTCCCCAATTCACAATAGATTTTATTCATCTGATTGAACTGTGGGTAGTAATTTTCTCAATCTGAAAGGCATGTTATCAGATTATTTGCAGGAGCAGGAGATGGAAATTGAGGCATTGGAAGCCATACTTATGGATGAGTTTAAAGGTTTCGGCTCTGCTACATTTGGATACCGGTTGCTAATTATGTTTTCTGTTATCATTCTACTCTTTCTTTATATGACTGACGAAGAGCAATATTTTGATAGAAATTCACTCTGGTGAGAGCGGGCTGAACACTTCCAACCGTTGCTTCCAGATAACGCTAACTCCACAGGTCCACAGTCTCCTTCTCTTAGCATGACTCTCAGTTTGTACATTCTAATTGGCATATGTCATATAACTCTACAAATTCCTATAGACAATATGCTTAAGATTATTGATTTAGAATGTGCCGTTTAAAAACCGATATTTTAATCAATGTGTAATTTAATATCCTTTTTTAAGCACTTATGTTGAGTAATGCCGCTTTTGTAGATTGTATGAATCAAAGTATCATTTGAAATTGACTTCTTATAATATTATGTTTTTATTTTTATTTCTATTGGTTATGAATAAGTAAGCATCAACTCCACAATTCAAGCAATTGACTGACTTCATACTTTGAGGTCAATCATTTAAATTCAGATTATACACACAAAGAACACTATAAATATCATAATAAACTGAAGTTATACAGGCAATCCGTTTTGTACGAGGAAGAATTTTAACTTTCCATTTGTTCTGGTTAAAATTTAACATTTGCTTTTTGTTATACAGAATGATGATGATGATATGCCAACAACTACTCCAGGTAATTCATTTTGTTCATCAATTGGCCCATTTCATAATAGTATCATCATTTACGGCGTTTAATTGTTCTTTTGGTCATCATCAAAGTTCACGTAATTTGTTTTAGAAATTAGAACTTAGTTTGCCGGTGTTCATAGATCGGGATCTTAATAATTATCCATTTGATCTGCTCCAAATTCGTTGCAGTTCAGCTGGGATTAATTTTCTCTCACACAGAAAAATATCCAGATGAGCCTCCACTTTTGAATGTGAGAAGGTTAGTGAGTATATTCATCCTCTGGCTAAAGGCTCTCGTAATCTAAGTATTGGTAGATACTTTATGGTTGATATTTCCATTTCGAAAATGGACCTTCACTTTGACTTTTTGAATTTCCTTCATTTGTGAACATTTTTTTCTAAAGTCATTTGAGCATACAACTGCATATCTATTCATGTTTATTATCGGTTGCAGTCTGGTTGATCGCTTGCTTTATATTTATTTTCTGTTTTAGAAATAGTGTTGACAATTTGGATTGTGGGTTTTCCATAAAAAAGATGCATGCTGTGCGGCCCATGGTCGAAAATATTTAGGTCTATTTGAGTTTACCCGAACCTGTAATATTGTGGGTTGGGTTTGGGTACCCGCAGGTTCGGGTGTAAATTTTCAGTTGTGCTCCTTAGTCATGATTTGTGACTTTGTCATTATAAATTGTGCGATTGATTAAAAAGTAGTGCACTATTACTTGCTTGTTAGTATAAGGTTTCAGAACTTATAAACCAAGGGTATGTGATAGTTCTATGCAATCAACTTTGTATTATATATTTGGATTAGGGATTTTCTTTAAAAGAAAAATAATGCTCCAAATTACCATAGGTAATAGTTTTATGGATGCAATATTTTTTGTTTTGGTCATAATCTTGCTCTTTCTGTTTGTCTCCCCAGTTTGCGAGGAATGAATACAGAAGATCTTAGAATTTTGAAAGAAAAGCTTCTACAGGAGGTAAGATTCTTTGAAGAGTTGTATTTTGTTGTAACTGACCAGAAACTACTAGTAACATCAGCTACTTTAGTTGGTATACACACACACACACTCCTGCAAATACATACAATACTAAGTTTTTTAGCTTTTCCATTACTTGATACTTATGTTATAGGCATCCGAAAATCTTGGGATGGCTATGGTCTACACACTTGTCACATCAGCTAAGGAGTGGTTGTCTGAAAGATTTCGTCTAGAGAATGATGACAAGGGTGAAGAAGAAGCTGCCAAAGATGAAGTATGACTATTTAAATAACATGTTTACATTGCACAACAAAATAAAAACTATCTTCATTTTTGTACATTGATAGTAGGTATTATGTAACCCATATCGTTACACCTTCCATAAGTTATGATATTCCCCCATATCATGCTTCTGTTTCTGAGGAGCTGTTTCTTCCCGTTTTCTTCTTTTCCAGGTAGTTGTGCCACATGGTGAAGCAGTCACGGTTGAAACATTTCTAGCATGGAGAGAAAGGTTTGAAGCAGAATTAGCACTAGAGCGAGCCAAGTAAGCTCTACTACCGTCAATTAATTTATTAAGGGCCTGTTACTCGTTTGTTGGGTGATTTCATCATTGCAAAACAGATGACAATGGTTGGCGATAGATGTTGATAGCCATTGCCAAAACTTCCAGATTTCTTGGACCGAAGTCCAAACCAGTCCTAATCTAGTCTGGGAATGGACTTAATTTTAATTTTAAAAATTACTTTCTAAAGAGAAAAATTAAGGAAAATATAATAAATAAATAAATTGTAGTTGGAGTTAATTGATTGAACATTGAACAATAATGTAGTAGATTGTATTCAAAGTGATAAATAAAAAATTCAATACATTGTCTAATAGAGTAAATTAAAAAATCTCTCCACCCAATCTTAAACATACTGGTGTTCCACCTCTACAATAGTTAAATGAAATCCTCGTGGTTTAATTTTTGCATCAACTCGTTATGGTTCTTGGGAATTTGGGTACTAACAGAGGGTCACACCTTTTCTTGAGTCTGAACTAAGATAGCCTGGGTGGTTTCCTACATGTCAGCAGTTGAATTTGTCCGATGTTCTTGCTAGCCTAGCCATCTGATAGTAAAAAAACTTAAGCATTAGGACTGGAGGGTTGATCTGGGCTGCAAATTGGCCAACCTCAAACCTTGATGTCACATACAGGAGCTGATTCGGTTAAACTTTACTCCAACCCCAAAGCTTAAGCTATTAGCTGAAGGACCCAACTTGTATATCACGTGCTCATTAGTTTCACTTTCTTTCAATGTGGAATACATTAACACTCTCATTCACGCATAGGCCGGACAACACAATTGCCTTTCACGTGGACCAAGAATTAATTAGGAGGTAACACAAACGGGTCACTAGGCCTAAAACAAACCAGCTTACCATACTTCACTCCAATCCCAGGTGGAGGGTCCATCTACTATGTCAATTCTTCATTATCTTCACATTTTTCAACGTGGGATACTTTAACAAGTTCAAGTCTATGGGACATGCTTATAGCTTTGGTTTTATGGTTGTATGAAATGCTGGTGGTAAAAGGATTGGACTGTATATTTGAAGTTGTTACATTCTTAACGCAAGAAAAGTACAACCATAGGCTACATTATGTTAGCACCGCTAGAAGTTTTATATTTTGTTCACAACATTTTGTGTTCTACATGTCTTTTAAAGTACATTGTAGGCATGGATTTTGAGAGAAGTATAAACTAATAGATTGGACATGATATCCTCTATCTTTTATGCAACATTGTGTTGCAAATTGTTCAATTCAAATACACAAAATATTATTTTTACACGGTTGCTTGTAGCCTTTCTTATTAATTGATAATGTGCCACCTTTCAGGCTAATGCCCGAGTCTGCACTTTCAACAACCAAGGAAAAGAAGCTCACGGGAAGACAGTTTTTTGAGACGGTATGTTCTTCTCAGCTTCCTCTTTGATTGGGAGAATATGTACAACTTATATCGTGTACAACCATTTAACCATACCATCTGTTGCAAAAGACGAACAAATCTAACTAATAACTGAGGTAGCATTTGGATTAGTTTTTTTTTTTTTTAGGAATGAAAATGAGATTCCAATTCATATTGAGACTTTCTGGTTATCAGAATGGCTTTGGAATGAGGATCTCATACCCATTCTTTTAAACCAAACGCTGCTGACATTTTGTGGCTTAGTATCTCTTACAACGTAGTTTAAAAGTTAACAGGATTCTCTAAAATTTATGATAATGGAAATAAATTCTATACCTATTGAGATTAGTCACCTAATTCTATAGATTTTTCATCAATTGTGAATAGTATTTTGGTAGGCATTTGTTAACAATCAAATTTTTTATCATCTTAATTCTTAACACCTCGGAAAACAGGACAGAGTTGTGGCTACGACTAAGAACAATCTTATGCAAGATCACATTTTTGGAGGCAATCATTGCTTTCATATTTAGTTCTTCTCTACCCATGTTAGTTAGGTATGGTGGCATATGCGGACCACCTTATAACGATACTTTGATATTGAATTAGATGGGTTATTTATAGCCCCTTGGGGGTTACCCGGGGAAGTGAGTAACCACTTGAACCATACATTTTTTATTGTAATCTGAAAAACGAGAAGTTGGTTTAACCTAGTAAATGTCCTTATTGCCCTCATCCTTTTTCCTATTATATCCCCATATGCTTTTGCTTTAACAAACTCAACAGGTTTTAACTAACTTATTTTAGAGATATTATTGGTAATTCATGAGTAACCAACCAACAGAAAAAGGAAAAGTTGACACTCATTTTGGGGCAGAGGGAGTCTGTTTGAATTAGCTCCTCAAAAACATAGTTTGTTTCATGAAAATCGCATATAATACATGCACTGATGCATCTATTTCTTTCCCACAGAAAGGTTCAGTGGCGATTGCTGAAGAGATTGATGAAGAAGATGATGAAGATATTGACTTCGATGAGGACGATTTTGAAGGTAACTCCGTCCCCCATAAATTTATAGATGGCATCAATAGTAGTAAAGAGCAATGTTGTGTCATGTTTGAGATTAACAAACTTTTTTCTTTGGTGCAACGACAGATGATGAAGAAGATATGCTTGAGCACTATCTAGCCGAGAAGTCTGATTCGTCTGCTCACTCTTCGAGGAGAGGTAACTGAAAAACAATTATTGCCGTGATATGAAGGCTAAACTTATGTCAAGAAGCACAATTTGAAATGCAAAGTCGACTGTCATTTCTTTTCGCATTGTCATGCACATGTAATTTTGCCCTATTTACGTCTTTGATGGAAGAAAGTGAGATGTTGGGTTTAGTTACTATAATGTTTCTTTCATCTGAATGTGGAGGTTTTATAAGAGAATTGTCTTACAGATATAGTGATGTCATTGTTGTAGTTTTGATACATTGAACTTGCAATTTCTGGTATGATAAAATTATCAGTATTTGGTGTTTATGTTGAACATTTTCTTTTGTCCTCAATGTTCATTACATGTTGCAGCCATTAGTAATTACTAAGATTCAATGTGATTTCTAGTCTTCCTGTCGAACCAAGCTAAAGCTGACAATTTATACCTGAAACTGGGCACTTGATACTCTATTGAAAATTTAAAATGAAATAAAGGACAAATATGTCATTCCACATATTGTTCTATAAATATACAAAAATTTATGTTACAATAAACAATTAATAATAATTTTATTACCAAGCTCACCATCCAAATAGTTTCACATAACTGCAGCAAACAAGATCTAGCCAATTCTAAACCAATCCATGAGAGGCCTGTCCTATTCCACCACTAGAATTACTAGTACATGTTCTTTTTCTTGCTTCAACTGTATCTTAAATAAAATTTTCCACATTATGTTACAAAGATATACGCTACGGATTTTTGCCATTTTCCAGCATAGATTTTAAGGGATCTTGGAAACCATAATTATCTCCGGCTTGTGACCAAGGAAGTGTCTTCGGATGATTCATTAGTGTGAATGTTTATACACATCCTTGATCAGTCATGGCTTGAGCGATTGTGAGAAAAGCAGAAATGACTGCTCCGTGCACCAAGGCTCTGTCAAAAACGTGAGAAACTAAATTTAAGACTATTACGACTGACATGCCAATAGAAACAAAACATAAATGCTAAGCAATTGGTGTAGAGACTATTGGTTATCGAGAAAAAAGAAAGAATATGTGGATAGGGGAAGAGCGTACTCGGGGTTCTCTTTTTGATAACCGAAATCAGTTGCTGCTTTGATAGCTCGTTGGTATGTTTGTTTCATTGCTTCCTGCCAGTAATATGCAAGGTGGCAATGAGAAAGGGAAAAAAGAGGTGAAAATTTCGATAGCAAACAAGAGAGAGGCTGTAGCAAAAATAATTATAATAAACAAACACAAAGCTATACCAAATGATCTTGAAATATCCAAACCCAACCACACTACTTCCAAGAAAATATATGAAAAGGTATAATAAAATGCTGTTGTTGTCGTCGTTGATGTAATTCTAAGTCTACAACTCATGTTAGATTCTTCTTACAAGCCAAAGTACACTACATTAAAAATATAGGGATGGGTATGTTCAAATAAGGATTTATGCTCTATCAGCACGTTTTGAATCAATTTCTGACCAGTATAAAAAATATCGGCAAACATTGAGTTGATTGGTTCTTGATGCATATTTAAGATTCTGTAAAACCAAATAATTATGAACACTGAAGTTCTCAGGCAGTACCAACCTACAAGCCTATTTAGACTTGTGAATATGTTGTCACCCATATGAATACAAGTATGTAGAGTGTCACCTGTAACTTAGATTCGAAGTCCTCGGGTGACCAGTGAATCAAATTGCATTCGTGGTTTAGTTCGAGTTCTCCAGCAACAACCTGCAACAAAATTGACCATATCAATATCTGCAGTGCATGCAAAAGGGATATCTGAAGCACGGTATGCATTGAGTTTAAAGGCGCACCCCTCCAGCACCAGCGGCCATTGCAGGAGCGATAAGAACATTAGCTTTTCTCAGAACATCCACGGCTTCAGGGGTACACGGCATAATAGAGCCTAAGGATAGCGATATCAACATATCATCAGCATTAAAGTGAAAAGTGTAAACAAACTAATTAAAAGCCATTATATGTCATACTGGAAATCCTACCTTCTACTAGAATACGACAACCCGAATTAACCAAATTAATGGCATCAGATTGATCGATTTCATTTTGGGAAGCACAAGGAAATGCAACATCACACCTTTCAGTCCAAGGTTTTGCTTCGTCATAGTACTTGGACCGAGCATATGTCTTTGAATAGTCCCTGCAAATGTTGTCAAATGCATGAACAAATAGGTCTTCAGAAATGAAAGATACAAGCTCGGTAAAACAAGTATTTGAAGACACCAACCTTAAACTTCTCTGTTGAGCTTTGATATCTCTCAAAAATGATATCTTCATGTAATCGAATCCGTCCTCATCCACCAAATAGCCCTTTGAATCTGTGCAATAGTTAGCAATATGCATGTGATTTATGACATGAGCGCTAATTAATAATAAATACCTTTAGATGCTTAAGATTGGCACTCAACACATATAGGTTCAAAGAAATTCACTGAGGATCCAAACATACCAGATACTGTAATGGGAAGTGCACCATAAGCAACAAGCTTCTCTAGAACATGCATTGCAATCTTTCCCGACCCACTTACAGCACATCTGGAGGAAAAGTTCATATAAAAACAGAACATAACACATTAATTTACATGAACATCTTCACAACTCTTTTTGAACAGTCTTCAAACCGTTAAGTTTTTAGATGAACAACAAGATGAATATGCCGTAAATTTGTAAACTTAAACAAGCTCTCATAACTAAATACAAACCTTAGTCCCTTGAGTTCTTTATTCATGTCCGCAAGTATAAGTTGGGAGAAGAAAACCTGCAAACACATGGAGACTCTGTTGAATTCCGAGATGCTCAATAAAGACACAATAATTCATAAAGCCTACAGAAAGAACTTATATATAGTAAGAAAAAGATCAATCTATCAAAATGGTACCTCAACCAATTTAGCCCCTCAACTAATTTTACATCAAAATGGCCCTCTAATTTAAAAAACTGACCAAAATGGTCCCGGACATTAACTTCCATTAGTTTTTCTATCATTTTTGCTAATGTGGAATTAAAATTTTATAAGATCGAAACTAATATCTAACGGATGTTAATGTCAGGGACCATGTTAATGTCAGGGACAATTTTAGTCAGTTTTCAACAATTAGAGGACCATTAAGGTAGTTTTTCCCAAGACAAAAAAAATTAAAAAAAAAATTTTCAATCACAAGTAGTTAAGACATTCGAAATTCACCCACCAACTCACACAAACCAAGTTGAGATGATGAAAATTACCAGCCCATAGCCAGTAGCTTCAGTTCGAAGACTAGAGCCAGACCAAAATATCCTCGGCCCTGTAAAACTTCCCTGCATAAGTAAGGCATACATATGAAAACCTAAAGACAAATCACTTATATCTTATTGAAATGAATCTCACACGAGAAGTAATTTGAAGTGCTGATATTAGTAGTAACTTGGATAAGTACCTGAAAATGACCGGCTAGACGCCTATATTGTCCAAAGAGATACCCCATTTCCCGAGTGCCAACACCCATTTCCTCTGTTGGACGGTCCTAAATTGTATATACGTCATAAAACCAGACATGCAGAACTTGGTTGAAAATTCCAGGAAGCAATTGAAACGTTTAAAGCCACAACCTTCGCCTTACCTTATCAGGGCCTAAGTAACGATAAATTTCGTTCATGAAACTTTGGCAAAAGCGCATGATCTGCCAGCAGGAGGTTCACATGAGAGCAGCTTTCAGAACTAAAAATATTTACAAACATCATATATGATTTAATTTTACCTCGTTATCACTTTTTCCTTTGGGATCAAAATCACTTCCACCAGCCGCCCCTCCTAATTTATACGGAGATAAAGCATTCTTTAAAGTCTGCGGAGAAGTAGAAACAAGAACATTATAAAATATTCACGAGAATTTATAATCTAAAAGACAAGTTTCTTTGGTAGGAGGTGCTAAAATTGTTCTGGTTACAATTTATTATCGTAGCATTTAAGAAAAGCATCTATAATTTGATTGCATTAAGTAACAGTGCAACTTCTTTCTCCTGTTATCTTTATGTCTCTATTCTTTTTCTCTAGAAGAGTTAACAACAATCTAGGGGCTGACCAATCCTAAAGATTATGGGTTTCTTACAAATACCTACCCTACCATTCACTCATTCAGCATGCAGACCAACCCAAAATTGGAAAGACTTAAAAGGCAGGTAAGGTTTTCGACACAGCAACAAATAAAACTTACAAACAGGACATGAATAAGAAGCACGAACACCTGAATATACAATACCTGTTCAAACCCGAGAAACTTGGCAATGCTTAAATTCATTGATGGATGAAAACGAATACCACCCCGACATGGACCCAATGCCTGGTTAAATTGAACCCGAAAGCCACGATTGACATGTGTCTCTCCCCTGTCATCCACCCAGGGAACTCGGAAAAGAATCATACGCTCAGGTTCTAACAAGCGCTCCATGATGTTGACATAACTGAAAATATTTTAGTTGCATCATTATATGCATTGAACTTTACTGTGGACTCTTTCTTGCTTTGCATAAAAAAGTTGAAAATGACACTACTACATTAGAGGAACTCACTGGGTATTCTTTGCAATTACTCTTTCTAAAGCATGAACCACTTCTTGTACAGATTGTATGAACTCAATTTCATGAGGATCCCTTTTAAGTGCGGCTTCAACAATTGATCCAGCAGTTTTTGACATAAGAGCTTCATATATAAGAAATATCAGAATGGCCGAAAAGAGAGGAAAGAATCTAACACCAGAGAACTTAAAAATGAATGCAAGTATTAGAATTCAGAAATTCATAAAACACTTGTGAAAGTTTCAAAATTTCTTGAACACATATGGGGTCACTAAAGTCTAGAATGCTAAAAGCCTAGAACCAAAATTTATGGGTAACCAAAATAGAACTCTCTAGTATATTCACTTTCATGATACAATAACAATAATCCCATAATGGTTTTATTTTTAGGGAGAGAGAGAGAGATTAGCCATCAGTTCAAGCACCAAAAGCACCATCAAAACGATCAAACTTTGTGTGTGTGTCTGTTTGTGTTTGTGGCAAAATCGTGAAAAGCATACTTAACTCTTAAGTGGACACTCCACATTAAACATGAATTAAATGCAAACCTAGTAAAAAAAAAATAAAGGAGAACAACTAACCTTTCACATATAGGGGCTTGTCAACAACAATCTTATCCTTGGAGGCCATCTGGAGACGCAAAGCCTCTTTGTGAAGCAAACTATTGTTGTGTTCTTCAAGTGCACTCATCTGCATATTTCGACTGCCTTCGTTCCCATAAGGATTCCTCCTATGCTTCCTACCATACTCTCTACAAACCGAGCAAAATATCCTCGCAGTCCCATCTTTGACATCGACATATGCCCACTTGTATGTATCAGCCCATTCCTCTCTCCATCTTTTTACCACCTTCTTCTTCCTTTTGTTCGTTTGTGTCTTTGAAATATCTTGATCGTCATTGGGAATTTGAGAAACCATTACCATCTGTTTGCTCTCATCGTGCTCTTCAACAGAAGGTTCTCGCGGTGGGCCACCAATGAGAGGGGTGGTCGCATAAGAAGGGTCGTCATCTCCTGGTCCAATTTCCAAATCTATCTCTTCTCCAAGTTCCCTAACCACCAAGTGATGTCTTTGCGCATGCTGGATCAAATTCATATCATCCATAGTGGAATTCATCACCAATCCGCCACTCGGTAGCAACATTCAGCATGACAGTTTTACAACTCAGAATCTTCAACTCTGTTAACACCACTACACCAGAACCTCAAAAAATTTCCGCTGAAACTGTTCCATACATTAATTGACATTATTGCTTAATACTGATTGTAAAATATGAAAGGAAAAGGAAATGGAACACTCATTTTGGGACATAAGTTTTAAAGAAACAATACGCTCACTTTGGGACAAAGGGAGTATAAACTTTGCTTGCCAAATAACACAACACAATTAATTGCTTGTAAAAAATAAGATTGCACATTCAAGTTTTTAAACTTCAGTCTTATGATTCCAACATTCTCACACACTATCAACTACCAAATTGTAACATAGACCAAAAAAGTAATAAGAACTCATATTCACAACTATTTCTTAGAACCAAAGCTCAGATTACCATACAATTTAAATCCACCATCACAGATTCAAATTTAACTTCTAATCTACCTTTCTCAACATTGTTACAACAATCAGAAGAAACTTATTTTCATGCAAATCAGATTCATATTAAACCCATAAATATGGAATGACCGTCACTTCATTTCGGTACACACGTGACATGGATTCAACTGACACCACTTCTCACTAATACCATCACTCAATTTTCTCATGAAATCCAAAATTCAGATCCTTATCTATCAATCCTTTAACTGTTTAGTAGAACAATTGCTAAAACTCAGCAAACTAACTTAAATTCCAAATAACTGAGCTAACATAAATAAAACTAACAAACCCCAATTTCATAATATATCCCACTACTCAGTTTTCTCAGCAGGCAAACAGGAGGCCCAAAAAAATCTTCTATAAACCAAATTAAAGCACTACCCACATCAATTAGTGAATTAATTTCACCAAAAAAATCCAAACCACACCAGCCCACTAGTTTTCTAGCCAAAATGAAAAACCCCAGAATTGAAGTGATGATAAAGTCTCAACTTTTCGAAGCACTCAGGAGCTATCTTTTGATTTTGAAGATAACCCGGAAGCTGGAATGAAAAAAATCAGGAAATACCTGTAAAATCATGCAGAAAACACCGACTTGACAGGCCGAAGCTTGCAGTATCAAACTGGCGGTTGTCACTTTCTTCTCAATTGAAATTAGATTACGATCGTGCCCGTGGAGAGGAACAGTCTCGCACTTGTTGATCAGATCCTGCTGATTTTTGTATATGGGAATTGAGAAAACGAACTGTTGTTGTGATAGTAGCAGAAGGGAAGTAGATGGAGAAATATTAAAAATAAATAAAAATAAAGCTTTAGCTGGTAATGAGATTTTCTCAGAACTGCACTTTGTTTCTGTGGGAAAAAAACTACAGGTCAGACTCAGACATGAAACAATGGGAGGGCAAATTCGGTAATTCACATATCTAATACATTTTCCCATGAAAAATAATTCACGTATAAACATAACCCATAAATTGAATTTATTTATTTTTCAGAAATTAGAGCCGACAATTTGAGTTTCGCATCAAGTCCAAACCATGTTTTTCAGGATTGGTTCGGAGAGGCATAATTCGAATTCGACCTCAAAGTGGGGTAAATTTCAAATTACATTTCAATTTTACATGTAAAATGTGTAGATTTTCTTCAATTTTTATCAAATTTATTTTATGTAATCAGAAGAAAAAAATGTAAATTGAAGTATGAAGTAGATTTTGAAGTGTTCACACCATTTGACCCACCTTGCGTTGGTGAAAGAGTTTAAATACATGACTATGTAAGAAAATTGAAATAATGACTTATTGCATGCTAAGATTAATTTTTCAATAAAAATAACATTTGTCCTAAACTTTGTATAAATATTTGTGTATAAAATATTACAA
Source organism: Pelargonium cotyledonis (assembly GCA_036897625.1). Classification (NCBI taxonomy): domain Eukaryota; kingdom Viridiplantae; phylum Streptophyta; class Magnoliopsida; order Geraniales; family Geraniaceae; genus Pelargonium; species Pelargonium cotyledonis. The sequence continues at coordinate 46,801 of JAYMTA010000033.1, forward strand.
ACAACTTCCCTCCATTTAGCTCATCCTTGACAAATATTAGGTTCATCTTTTTAAAATGTAATTATAAAGGAAAAAGGAAATGAAGAAAATATTATTCTTAATTGATTGGTTAAATATAACCCCCAGAGATATTTATTTAGCTTCAACAACACTTAATTAAAGCTCTTTCAAGTTACAAAGCTTCTAAATAAATAAATAAATCTATGTTTCAAGAAATCTATATTGGATTTCCAATAATGCTAAAAAAATCAAAGTCCAATGGTGCTATAGCCTAATGGGTTGATAGCTAAACAATTGTAATTGGGTAACAAATAGGTGGAGATATATATTTAAATAAATATATGAAATTAATGGGGAAATAGATTCACCACCCATACCATTTTTAATGAACATAGGTCCATGAATACAATTTTGCTAGCCTTATAGATCACCAATTATATGTATTGGGTTAGGGTTAGGTATTATTGCAAAAAAATAAAAATAAAAAAAGTAACAATTGTTTGGCCCAAGAACTCAACCCTGATGTTTTCTTTCAACTCGCAAACAAATAAGGGGCATAAAAATTGGCATTAGCATTATTCACTAGTCAGTAAAAGAAATTGTTGCTTGCTGCATGGTTACAAGCAAAATCACAAAAATTTGCCCCACAAATTTACAAAAATTGGGGCCAAAATCATAATGTTACAAGCTCTTCTCTGAAACATATCTATATAGCCATATACAATGCCCTTCAAGTTTGAGAAGCATGCGAAGGCCGCGTACAGGTTTGTGATATAGAAATGGGTTTCAAGGAAAATGCTTCAATCTTTTGTATACGCGAAATCTTTGATCCTCAGTTTGAGGGTCTGCACAGAGTAGGAGAAGCATGAGTGGAAATCCAGACTTTTTTCCGATAATAAGCAACTGAAACGTGAGTGAAATCTAAAAGCTAACAGCGCTCAGATGAATTACCTTCAGTTCTTCATGAAGCACAACAAATATTTTCTTTAGCCTTTTATGTTTCTGCAAAGAACGTTATTATTTGAGTCAAAACTTGATAAAACTATACGACCAGAGAAGGCAAGATAAAACTACTTATATGGCATTATATTTGTTTTTCACTGTGGACATAATTTACGATATTTGGAGTGTTATTAAATTGGGAATTATGATGATGAGGAGGCTGTAAATACCAGATCCCCTTTCTCCTATGAGAAGATACTATAGTCTACAAATATAGACATTGTTCTAGGTTCCTTGCCATTATTATCCACAACTTCAAGTTTTACTTCATTTATCCCTAAGATTCTTCTAGTTGATCAATCCGTAAAAGTTCTTTCAAATCGCTTCACATGAACAAATATAACAACAATGCTTCATATTCCTATATATTCATGCATTCATATATATTTCTATTTTTTACGCTTCCTATCACAATATTCCCTAAAGCAGTAGTCTTCACTACTTCAAAGTTCAAACAAATTACATTAATTCATACTCAAACAAGTAGATCAATATCCACAAGTGGTTGAGTAACCTTAAGATTATTCTAACTTGTGCATGCACAAGTTAAGAAATATGGGAGAATGTATTTTTCATTTTTATGTTATTCATTAAACTTTGGGAACATAAAAAGTACATAAAAGTGAAACAAAACAAATAACAAATAATACTCCATCCCAAAACTGGTGTCATGTTTTCCTTGCATTTTTGTCCCAAAATAAGTGTCTTCTTTCTTTACTAGGAAGTTAGTAATGCGTGAAATACCAATAGTATCCCTATAATACCAAAACGAGGATCAAAATTACCTCTCCACACTGCTGATAAGACTCCTTTAACTGCCTCACGATATTATGATATCTATCCATATCCCTGTCTTTTGCAAGTTCTAGGTCCTTTCCCAGTTTCTGGAACTCATTCCTACATATAGGTACAAACAACTTCAACATGAAGTAGCCAATTTAAAAAATAAAAAACTTCAACATGATGTTAAGGAATCTCCATAATACCTGTAATTCTCAAGGATTTTGTTCAAGGAACAATAGCTATCAAACTTGTCGTGATACTCTTGTACATATTCTTTGTACCTGACATTTAAATCACAAACAAAACAAGTTCATATAACAAAGATTATAAGAAAATAACAATAGAGAGGTTCATGACAAGTGAACTCAGATCCACAAAGTCTAATATAATGTACTAGAAAGGCCACTTACTGAGCGAAATCCTTTATTGGCCCCTTAAGATCTGGCTTATCCTTTTCGTATTTAGAATAGGAACAACTAATTTCATCAGAATAAGAATCCCTCCTCTTCCGCTCACTGTTATTACCCTCTGCCAATACTACATCTCTATGTCCCTCAGTCATCTCCATGGCAGTATTAGTCGTTGGTCTTTTATTGTCTTTTATTTGGTACGGTACTGGCCCTCTTCCAATGTCATGATACTGAGGCGCGATGATAGGTGCTTTCTTATGGCTTTCTCCCGATCCCTCCATGCCAAACCCCTGGACAGCTCCAGACTCATTTTGTCTAGATTTACTACTGAAATCTGTTTGTTTATTAGACTGGGATACCAGTTCAGCTTGATCTGCTCTTGAAGCATTTTGCATTTGAGATTGTGCAACCCTGTTATAAGACCTTGTTACATCTTCAACATGCTGTTCTGGGGTCTTCTTTCTACTTAAAGCATCCAAATTGGCGCGGAGACCAGAACTAAAATTGGGTGGGGATGGCTTTCCAGAATCAAAAGGTGCCTTCCCAACATATTTCCCTCTGCTGGAATCCGAATTCCAGTTTTCTGTAGCATTTAGTTTATTCTCCGACTGTTTGAACGAACTTTTTCTTTCGAATTGCTTTTTAGGTGGTGGCTCCTCAGGCATGGGTTCACGAAGCTCGCCCAACTCCAAATCTGAAAGTTCTCTTTGAAGAAAACTGCTTCGTCCATTAGCAAGAGGAGACCTGTTCACTCCAATTCTGTTATTTTTTGGTGATGATCCGATATGTGAGTTTGAATCCTGTCCGAATTCCTTAAACTTTCCAGCCATGTCATTATGTTTCCGGTAATGCAAGTCTGAGGGCCCTGAGTATTTGCCTCCACTCTCTTCCTTTGAGTTGCTCAGGGCCTTTCTCTCATTCACATAACCATCTTCATTTGAAGCATCTCTATAAGCTTTATCCTTTTGCATGGAAAAGCTTTCATGCACAATGTTCTTGTCGGCTTGTTTACGGCCACTTCCTAAGATCACAGCATGTTTATCAGATCTCTCTATCGCATCTTGACCTCTGGCTCGGCCACTTTGATCATAAGGCCTTTGACCCGACTGATGGAAATCTGAACTAGATTTCACAGGGATTGCTTGATTGTACCCCTTCTGCGTGCCAAGCTCTGTATTCCTACCAGGAGATGAGCTGCGAGGACTCCTTGAGAATTGGGCATCCTTACTCCCAACAACTGGCGGTTGGGCCAAGCTTTCAGCTTTTAACCTTTTAGCATGTTCAGATTGTTCATTGAAGTGCTTTGAATCAGAACCTTTGCTTGACTTTCCTTTAGATATTCTCTCAGAGCTCGGAGACTGCTCAAGCTTCAAGTCATCCTCAACCACATTTTCTTCATCTTCAAACAAACTTTCTATAATATTTTGGCGATCCTGGGGCTCATCACGATCGGGAGAGATGGATTTGGCTTCTTCTACACGTTTTTCGCTGTCTCTTTGAGAAACCGAACTAGGAATTGAAGGCAATTCAGCTTTCCGTCCATCACCAGGCAAGTCTTTTTCAATCTCAACCACATCACATTCCTGATCATCTTTCAACTCATCAAGCCCATTTTGGGAAGCTATACCATCAGGAGTGCCTCCCCAGGGATCAGGTAATATAGAGAGCCTGGGTTCAGATGCTTGCAATTTATTCTTGGGTTCCTTGTCATCATCACTTGTCATAATATCCACATCCTCATCTGACCCCTGCTTACTGTCAGAAGAAGCATCACTGTCACTATCGCTACTACTCACACGTCCACTTCCTACCGGGCTTTTGCTTTTACTTCTGCTTCTACTTCTGCTTTTGCTATGACTTCCACTGTCACTTCCACTGTCGCTGCTATCGCTTTCACTATCACTATCACTTCCACTGCTAGAGCTGACACCCCGCTTATCACTATTGTCTGAGCCCCTTCTTTCGCTAGCCAAATTGGGTGAAAGTTGAAGGATATCGATTTTTTCTGATGAATTTATGTCATCTCCAACCTTGTTCAATTGTGTCTGTTCTTCAAATCCACCAGTTGGGATTTTCCCATCAAAGCTTGATTCTCGAGCAGGTGTTTGTTCAGATCTGTCTTCGAGAGCAGTTTTTGAATTATTGTCAGGAGCAGGTGTCTGGTGACGGTTGTCTTCGGGAGAACTGGAAAGACCAAGCAACACATTCTAAACTCATGAGCACTCAAATAGAAAGCCAAATGCTTCAATATGAGTGACAAAAAAGGCCATATGGTAAAGTTAATATGAAAAGGATTTTGCAATAGTTTCACACAGTACTACAAACAAAAACATAATCTGCCAATTTCTGTCGTGATAAGTTCGTAGTCACACCAAAAAGGGAAATTTGGCTATGCTAAAGCAATTCTTGACATGAACTTTTGACAACTTCAGAAGAAGATTTATATTCTGAAGAAAAAAGTTGCGTGGCATAAAAGCCATATAGTAGTTCGTGACAGTTCTAGGAAGAAATGTAATGACAGAAAAAAGCAATATGCACAAAAATGAATATATTTGACGTCTCAGTATATGAGTCCGGATATCAAACTGCAATAACATAATGAATACATCCTCTATTGCATTTAAAGATAAGACCCTTACTCCAGCTAAACCAGTTTCTCAGTCAATGATAGTGTCTTTTGTTCAATTACAGCAGTACTTCTATTCACAACTTATTTCAATATCTTCACTCTTATGTTGTATAGTTTAGTTGCAGTAACCATTTGGTAATGGCCACTGTACCTAGACAATGACAAAAATTAAGTACATAATAAAAAAATGTTCAAGAAACCAAAAAGCATTTTGCCACTACTAAGAAATGGCATGTACCTTCCATTATCGGATGAAGGCTTCTTGTAGCTTTCAAAATCCACCCCTTGCTTCAAGATATATCTTCCTGGAGCTTGAAAAGTGGCAATCTGATGATCAATAATAATATATAAGACATTAGATCACTCAATCTTCAAGGATTGAGCATTGTGTCTTAAAGAATTGAGCTTTCAAAATCCACCCCTTGCTTCAAGATAAATCTTCCTGGAGCTTGAAAAGTGGCAATCTGATGATCAATAATAATATATAAGACATTAGATCCTTGATGAACTTCTTTAAGATCACTCAATCTTAAAGAAGTTCATCAAGGATTATCATAAATTACCCTTTTTATGATGGGCTCAATCTTCTTTGCGGACTTGGGCATTGTGTCTCCTACAGCTTTCTCTAATGCCTAAGGAGAAAAACGAGAGGACATTGAACACAACCAAATCAAGAAGTAGTCTCAATGATCATTTGGAAACCAAAAGTGGCAGAGAGATAGAAAGAGAGGTTTCACATGTAGAAATCAGTATACTCACATTGAACTAAAATATGGTAAGAGTTTCAGTTTAACCGGCATGCTTACCTTTAAGCTCATCCCCTTGGGGTTCTCCGTGAGCAGAGTAATCAGCAAACTATGTAAATCCTTCGGTTTAGCTCCAAAGTTTCCTCTGCGTACTGGTGTCTCTCGCGCCACACCAGCAGCCTTGGTCTGGATTTCTTTCTCAGAGCTTGCAGCAGTCTCTCTATCTGTCACCTGAGAGGGCATAATATCTTCTAAATTCACATGACCCTTAGCAGTCTTTAGAGTCCCAAATGGAGATACTGAAGCACCAACTTGCTCAGGTGGAGATGGCAAAGGTGAAGCTGGGCGTTTGCTCTTTGCAACTGTTGTTGAGGCTAATCCAGATTTATATGCAGGTTTAGGAAGACCTCCTACAGCAACAGGTTCAAGACAGTATATTATTAGTAAACTAGATTAAATGACAATATCTCTAACCTAAAGATGAGTGTCCGTTGTACCAAAAATGGCTGTTTCAAAATAAAGCCCATATTTCTTTTTAGGAAGTTAATCATTATTAATTTACTGAAAAATCTCTTGATAACAGGAAAATCTTTCAAACACTAATTTTTTCTTCAAAACAACACTTTTTGCAATCATGTCTCTTCTCCTATCCTCTGCCCACCACTTCCCAATCCCAATCTGTCACTGATCTCTCCAACCCACCACCACTCAACTCCCCAGTGGCATCAAAGAAGAGCCTAAACCTTCCAGCGGAACCGCATTCCCAAAGAGATTGAGATCCAGTATACCGCTTTCTCCTTCTTCCCTCCTCCTACCAAACCTTCTCCAAAACGTGTCATAGATTTGCCATCTTGACTATTTCAGCTCTTCACCTTCCTCCTCTTCCCCATTCTAGTTCTCGATCTGTTTGAATTACGGTCAGTCCCTGGAACCCTATGTTTCCTTAATTTCAATTGTCTCAAAATCATAAACAATAAACTTCACTTAAAAATTGTGCAAATTCAAAGGAAATACTTGTTTTGCAAAGGGGACAATACAATAGGACATAAGAGAAATATCCAACATAAAGAAGATTAGAGAAAACAATGCATGACATACATTGCTTAAAACAGTACACAAAATATATACAGACACACCATGTTCAGAATTGATAAAAAAATTTATATTTTCAAACTTGATGATCTCGTGGGGTGCTCTCATTACCTTGAGGCGGTTCAACTTTCTGCTTTTTAAATGGAGGCTCTTTCTTTTGTTTAAACATCTTCCATGGACTGGCTGGAAACAAGAGAAATACAAAAATAATCGATATCATGAGTATTAAATCAATGACTCAAAGATTTATTAAACTCTCATCAGGCAATAAATGATTGGCCTATATATGGTGCCTTAATCTTATAAGCCACAAATATGCTTTGATTACTTCTTAACTAGCAGCAATATGAAGGTCCTCTTTTAAGTCATCTGCAGAATTCAACGGGTGCACATGATGCAAATCTCCATATCATGCAAATTAAAATATCTTTTCTTCACAACGGTGATAGACTATAAAGAAAACAGTGACTTGGGGAAGAAAAGAAAAAACATAAAGCTTACTCTCAACAGCAGCTAATTGCTTTATTTGACTCTTCATAGATGGATTCCCATGGTCTACAAGAATAGCCCTGTCACCATGAACGAAGAAGATAATATTTATTCAGTACAAAGACAAGAAAATTACATAACATTTCACGATATGATTCTCCACAGGCACGCCATCAATTCAAGCATCCAACAAATATGCTAAAGTTTAAAAAGCATTTCAAGGTGGATGTTATATTAAATTACTAAAATGACTAATAATAGAACAAGCTATTCATTGTTGAGGATAAGTAGTGGTGAAGTTCAAATATTTATTCAGGACTATCTGATGAAGCAGTAGACCATAGGATTTGTTTATTTTGTTCTTGTAGTTATGCAAGTAGCTTAAAACCAGATCAAGACATTGTTGTCCTTGAAGTGTTATAGAAGATGGAAAATATATGTTGTGAGAAATTGGTAAAAAAGAGCAGTTATGGTAAACGCTGAACAATGATTAATGCATAGTTTTTCAGCAATATATGTGTTTGCGGGCCATGAAATAGCAAAAATGCTTATGCATATTTATCTAGTCCAAAACATAAAGAGATATGGTAGTTAACAATCGCTTAACATACTTGCGTGATTTAAGCTTTCGTTCAGCTTCCTCTGACCGCATTTTAACATGGGTTGAAGTTGACTCGTCTAAGACACGCTGCACATTCAACTTGCGCCAGGCAGAACCATATTCAACGAGCAAACCATTTCCATCTTCACCACTTTGGCGTTCTTCATATATGTCACAGAGATCTGCATCTTCTCGCGACCATTTAAATCTAAACTCCTTACCACCAACATCTATAACCTGATGCAATAAACCATATAATGTTATGACTGTTTGAAAGCTCAAAAGTTACATCCTATCAAAAATTTGATACAAAGAGAAACACCAATAAGAAGCTAGTTGGAGCTTAAAGGGCCACATATGCTTTATAAGAAGGAAGAACATGAAGTCATGGAGGTTAGAAAAGACAATATAAAGCAATTACACTTGTTCATAGACAAAATTTTTTTGGAACTTAGTAAAATCAAATGGTATGAACATTATCAGAACATCAGATCATGATATTTTATGTGAGTAATGCAGTCCATAATCGTCCGAAAGAGGCATGAGACATATTGCATACTTTGGTTCTTAAAATCATTGACTGTGAACATGTAATACCCTAACCAGGTTGTCTTGTACATTATCAGAGGACAACATTTACAAAAAAAGAAAAAAAAAAGGGACAAATGAATTGAAAAATCGCCAACGATGTCCCATCAACTTAATCATAAACAAATGCAATGTGTAATGTGACAATAACTCAGTTTTTCCCATACCCCTAACATATTCAGTTTATGCATGGGAGAATAAAATAAAAACTACAGTACTTCAGCATTCAAGACAAATGATCGCTTAATAGTGGAAAAGTTTAGGGACACAAGAACGAATAAGAAAGAAAAACTGCAACTTCCTAATTATAAGCTTAATCACCTATGAAGTGTTAATAACATGGGATGGCAAAGTGACTTATGAGTTATTAGAGCTTACATATTTTACATATTGTGGGATCTTTACGTGTTATCCAACACCTCAGGACACTGGATAGGAACAAAGAAATAGGTCTGACATTTATTTATCTAGTTTTGATCTACATCACTTATCCCAGTTCTCACATTGAAGAATTCAATCACTCATTTAATTTGTGGTAAGGTTAGCGAATGCATAATGACTTTTTCATTTACTCAATGATACATCAAGCTTCCAAGAATGTCTCCAATATAACACTTCAAGTTGAAGATCTAAACAAAACAAAAAACTTAGAATCAGTATACACAACAAGCAATCAAATTCTATACAAAGCTAGTCATAAGTTCTACACAATCCTACTAATAATCCCAAGGAAACAAAACAGTAGTACTTGAATCATATTAGCTAGTGAATTACACCAAAAACATATGTTTCAATTCACTATCATTGCTCATAAAACTCCAAAAAGAAACTAGCTTTGAAGATGATGAGCTATGCCCAATTGAGACCAAACCTCCAAGTACACAATAAAACTGCAAATGACAAAAAAATGTCATCAAACAGCTCAACAAATTAACCATTTTTCAGTTCAAATTCCATCAAAAAAACTTACATTCCCACTGGTATTATTAGCATTGGCATCGAATTTGATCCGCGGAGTCTCACCCAGCGACTCAACGCGCCTGATCTCGTCCACGAGGTCCGGCGTCAATCTAATTATCATTGCGAACGCCAAAGGATTCTTCCCAGGGATGAGGCTAAAAGTCTCCTCCACCGATTGAGGTCCAGAGGAAGCTCCTGCGGCGGGTCGGTGGCGGGACCCACCGGAGGAGCCGCCCAGAGATAGCCGACCGCCGGAGGGACCGGAAGAGCGGTGGGGAGGAGGAGGGAAAGAGGAATGGGGACGCTTCCCGCCGCCTCCCCGGGCGGCGACACCGCCGCCGCGGCCGAACTTGGAGGAGCTTCCGTACATACTGAAACCGAATCGAGTAGTACGTAGGTGATGTGTATGTATATGTGTGTGCAGAGAGAGAAAGTGTAGAGAGAGTGTGTGTGTGTGGGTTGTGGGATTTGGGATTGGTGGTGGCGGAGAAATGGAGGTGGTGGTGGTTTTTGACACCGGAGGACAAAATTGGAATATTTTCTTGTGTTCTTGTTTTCTTTAGTTTTTTTTCTTTTTAATTTTTTCATTCTATTTTTGCTTTCTTTTTATTGTTCAATGTACAAAAAAAAATAAAAAATATATGTATATTACCATTTCTATAGAAGTTTCTCACTTATACAATCCATTTATATCTAAGTTTGTGTCTTACTCTATTTTCTTTCAATATTATGTTGGGTTAGGTGAATAATGTTTAATCCTAACCCGACTTAAAATATTGAAGTTTTTATATGTAAATGTGAGGGTTTGTCCAACTCGACCGACATGTGAATCTTAAACCGTTAAATCATTTGTAGGAAATTGTTTTCACTTGTTTTGGCCCAACCCATTTAGGCAAGTTGACCATATTGTCATGTGTATAGTAGGCATTAGGTGGACTTGGCAGATATATGTATAATGTATCGAGTCGTGCTAAAGGTTGATTGTATGCTTCACGATCCAACAATAACATGAAACGTTCAATAGTCATACATAACGGTTGAACACAAACACGTGCATGACTTTACACATTTTGCATGATAGAACCTACGGTATCACACGTTTGGCAAAACATTATTCAACACGTTTGACACGTTATAAAAATTAATTTACAATTGAATCATTGTACGTATTGAACATGTCGTCGGTCATGTGTTTTAGACTTTTGGTAGCCAGCACAAACACGAGACAAATACAAAATATACGTTAAGTTTGTGTCACGTGTCGTATTACCGCACAAGTTATAGGCTCTAGCCCCAGGCATGGCCATGCCCAAGACCAGTAATGCAGTGCACTTATTGGTCTTGACCCGGTTCCGCGATCGGATTCGGACCCGTCTTATATATACACAAAGCTCGAAATCTGAAGAAACGCCTCAAGTATTGCCCTTTCTTCAAGCAAAGACACATCGTCGAAACCAAAACCTCTCTCTCCTTCGAATTCGAGACTTGAAGCTTCTCTGCAACCATGCCCACAGGTCAGAGCCCACTTTCTGAGCTTTAGTTTCTGTTCGTGTTTGTTAATTGAAGCTCGCTTGTGATTTTTATTGTTTAGCTCTGTTGCGCATTTATGCTCATTATGATGTGAGGCAAATTTAGCTAGATTTGAGTATTGGAGAGCAAGGTCATTGCCGATTATTGATTTTTCATATGGATTTTAGGGATTTGGTTTAAAGGTACAATTTTTATTATTGTTGTGGCGTGAAAGGGGTGTTTCCATTATTAAAGTGGTGATTTTTCATTGTAACATGAGCTGCCGTTTTGATATAAGTACGAAGAGCTTGTTTATGGTGTCTGATCAGTTCATTAAGAGCAATACTGGGTCAAATGGTTGTGCTTATACAAGTCTTTGCTATGTAGTTGTGATCGTTTCTTTAGCTATTATAATTTAGAAAAATTGTAAGTAGGATACATTGTGTACTTTCAAGTTGTAACTCACTCAATCCTTTTTTTTTTTTTTTCTTTTTTTATGGAAGGCATATTTGGAGTTTATATATGTCTTGACTAAAGGTGCTTTTTGAAATATCAAACTTCCTGAATATTTATATTCTGTGGTTTGAATTAACTAGCTTTTTAATTGCTTCTAAACTAAACGACCTTTTGATGATTGTCTTGAAATGCCAAAGTTGTGTAGTGTGCATGTGTTTTTCATGGAAGCAAATAAGTTGGTTGTAAAATGTGTCAGCAATAAAGGGCGGCCTGAAGCAGGCAGTTCCCACCATTCATGGAGTCTCATGATGAGAGCCATTTACTACCTTTCCCCACTTTTAGAGAAAAGTCGTTTTCTTGGTGGGAACCAATGACCTCAAGGTCACAAGTAGCAACCTTACTGTTTTGCCAAGGCTTAGAAGCAGAATGTGTCAGTAGTGTAAACTTTTGGATGAGTATTGTTCATGTAGAAGATGGGCGAATATGATCTATGTGATGCCATTGGTTCTTTTCTGTTTCATTTTATGTTGTTTACTTGATAATTTACGGTTCTAGTGATTTGTTTTGACAACGTGATGTTATTTTCGTTGCAGTGACTGTAAAATGGCAAAAGGAAGTGTTCCCAGCTGTGGAAATAAACACTAGCCAGCCCCCTTATGTTTTCAAGTGCCAGCTGTACGATCTTACAGGAGTACCTCCTGAAAGGCAGAAAATTATGGTCAAGGGCGGTTTATTGAAGGTACTTAGATGTGTAAGAGTATCCCAAGAAAAAATTATCCTTGCTCAATGAATCTAGATCATGACAATGGTAATTGTAATGGTATTATAGTTGATCTACCTTTGATCAAGATGTTTCGTAACACGAGTCTCACTAGAAATTACATGTTGAATTTTTGCCCTCACAGAATTGACCCTTTACTTGTTCAATGAATTCAAACAATGCGTTATAGTTAATCTATCTTAATTATAGACTTTAAGTAACATTTCTTACTAAAAAATTGATTGTTAATGCTTACTCATGTCCTTTTATGATAATTCAGGATGATGCTGATTGGTCAAAAGTAGGAGTAAAAGAGGTGAATTACATTTGATGGTTGTTTGTTGCAGTGTTTCTGGTTTATCAACTAATACCATGTTAAGTGCTCATTCATATTGTTTTGTCCAGGGTCAGAAACTGATGATGATGGGAACTGCAGATGAGATTGTTAAGGCACCGGAGAAGAGTCCAGTTTTTGTAGAAGACCTCCCAGAGGAAGAACAAGCTGTTGCCGTGGTAAGTGCACCTCTTACAATCTTTAAACTCATAGGACGTAAAATACAAGTATAGTTCACTATAATTCCTAAAGTAAATTATCTCTGACAACTGTCGATAAGCTCGATTTTTAGCAAATTCTGTTTTTATTTATTTATTTATTTATTTATATTTTCTTTTAGGGTCATAGTGCTGGTCTGTTTAATCTGGGAAACACCTGCTACATGAACTCCACAATCCAATGTTTGCATTCAGTCCCGGAGTTGAAGTCTGCTTTAACTCAGTAAGTTTTTGCATCTTGTGTCATAGAAAATTTTGTTTACAGAAAGCAGTGCCTAATTGAACTCTTTCACTTTGATTAGGTATCCACATTCTGGAAGAAGCAATGATCTGGACCAGTCTTCTCACATGTTGACCGTAGCAACTCGTGATTTGTTCAGTGAGCTTGATAAAAATGTCAAGCCTGTGGCGCCTATGCAGTTTTGGATGGTTTGTTCTCTGCTTTAACTCTTTTTTCATCTTGATGCATGCCCTTAGTTGATATTTTTGTAGGAATTTACCATACTTTTGTGGTTGGCTATTATGAAATTAAATGCAGATTCATCTGAAGCTGAGAAAATGTCTTCAAAATTGCTTCTTAACTTGATAACTAGGAAGCACATAGTTAATGTTACATATTTAATTAAGCCAGGGAAGAGTGGATTGCTTTCATTCCTAGCATGATATTTATCCTCTCTCTTTCTGTTCCCTGTGCTTCCTGAAATTTTGCTGACCTCTAAAACCCAAAATATGCAGTCTGATTTCGATGATTTGGTGCTATTTTCTATTTGTAACCCTGCATTTTCAAGAACAAGGAAAAGAAAATATAGCATGATGATTTGTTTCACTGTCTTACAGTTGTTGCGGAAGAAGTATCCTCAATTCGGCCAGCTGCATAACGGTGTCTTCATGCAACAGGTTTTTTCAATCAGTTTTGACCTGATCATAACTGGCTTGTGGCATCAATTTGCTATTAGATTGATCTTTGTGTTTATAATGTATGACAGGACGCCGAAGAATGTTGGACACAGCTTTTGTACACACTGTCTCAATCTCTTAGATCACCAGGGTCTAGGTACTTTTACCATTCATTTAGCAGTATGATAAGGAAGAAATGTACACAATGAAAGTTTACATGCTTAGATAATTGGCATCTAGAACTTTTCCCTTCGACCTTATCATGTAGTTGATTTAAGTTGACAATATTTTTATGGTTCTTTAGCATATTTAGTTTTGAACTTGTTAATATTAATAATCTTCTATGATATTGGCTTGCAGTGAAAATCCTGATACAATGAAAGCACTTTTTGGCGTCGAACTTGTTAGCAGGTACAACATACACTTTCTTTTAGTAACTAATGTTTTGTTATAGCCACATAGCCTACACACAGTATTTATATTGCCGTGCCCAATCAACTACAGCCTTTTAATTATCTTATATCAATATTTTTTCTTTGTTCCTGAGTTTTAAACATTGCCTAGTTTTTAACTAAAGATTTTGTCTCGGTTTTTCTTTCATGCTCATTTTAATACTTTATCTAATATTTATGTTGGTGGGGAGCCAGGGTGCATTGTCAAGAAAGTAGTGAAGAGAGTTCAGAGACAGAATCAGTTTATTCTCTTAAATGCCACATATCACATGAGGTGAACCATTTGCATGAAGGACTGAAGCATGTAAGTCAATTGACGTGTAGTGTAGAATATTTCGTTCTGTTTGCATCCATATGTTTATAGTAAACTATTGCATTATATGCTTTCTCTTCACTATGCCAGTATGCGGTCTCTTGTTTTGATCATTTCCATACATCCTTTGGATTTTGAACAATTTTCCTGGATGCTTGTGGCTAATAATCTGGAAGAAAATTAGCTTTTCAAAATTTTGATTTGCAAATCAGTAATGGGCTTTATGGTTTGGTTATAAGTGTAACAAAACTGAAAAGAGGATGACCAAAATGTCATTGACCAGAAAGAAAGAAAATTGTCTTGAGAAGATTGTTGCTATAACGTATCATAGCATTGTTACTGTAGCTCTATCTCTGATCCCAAACAATTGTTGGACCCAATTATTTACTCTTGGCAGTTTTGGTTCGTCTCGTCATTGTTGGAGAGAATAGAAACAACTAAGCTTTCTAAAATGCATGGCGAGAATGACTGTTATATGTGCTCAGATATCTTATTAGATGATTAAGATCTTCTTGTTAGATCTGAATTTAGAATTTAGAATTGAATCCCACTTAAAAATTATTGATGTTCTAGGTAGTTTCATTGATTTATGCAGGGTTTAAAATCAGAATTGGAAAAAGCCTCTCCTTCCTTAGGGCGGAGTGCAGTTTACTTGAAAGAATCTCGGATCAATGGCTTGCCAAGGTGACAAATGGCACTATTCCCCATATATTTTGTACATTCTCTTATTCTTTACCTGCATTGATTCACTACCTTCTAAGTTGTAATCCTTTTCTTCTTCTTTTTCCTTCTGAAGATACTTGACCATTCAGTTTGTCCGGTTTTTCTGGAAGAGGGAATCAAATCAGAAGGCCAAAATTTTGCGGGTAATGATAATTTTCTAGCACATTTCTCTCTCACCAATACTGTAGTAAAGGATGATGTCTCATATTCATTTTCAGTTAAAATAAAATTATATTTGGTGACTATAATTCATGTGGGGCCATGGTTGTTAAAATCTCCGATTCCCTACTCATCAATTTAGCCGATTTGAGTCGATTCACCCCTTAAGCGAATAAAAATAACTACAGAATTGGGCATGGGTAAGAATTGGGAGGGAATCACCCAATCTGGCTGATTCACTCCATTCACGTATTCTAGGTCATAAGAGACTGATCCTACCTGATCAGGTCGAATTTGTCTCAACTCGTATGTGGAGAATTTTTTTTGAAAGTTCAGTGTGTCTGCCTGAATCTTCGATTGATTAGACTCTTAATTCCGAAATATAAAATTTGCATTCCAATTCTCAATTTGAATTGCTATTTAACAACCATTTGTGTCTGGATTCATGCAAATGCGCTTAACTTTTTTCTCCTGCAGAGTATATTAATACTTGCAAATTAATTGAAATGTCTTTGTACTTTTCAGAAAGTGGATTATCCGCTACAATTGGATATTTATGATCTGTGTTCAGATGATCTTCGCAAAAGATTGGATGCTCCTCGCAAGGTACTTGAATTTTGCTTTTGATGAATCGCATTGCCTTCCAAATTTATAACTGATTCTATGCATCATCTTCCTAATTATTTTGTGCAACTATCAGATGCTGAGAGATGAAGAAGGGAAAAAGTTTGGTTTAAAATCTAATGAGAAGAGCTCTGGTTCAAAAGACACAGATGTAAAGATGACAGATGCCGAGGTGACTAAATGACTGAACTATTTTCATGCAACTAAGCACAAAATTTTTGTATGTGGTATATATCTGAAGTCTATTTATACATGTAGGGATCATCAAATGGAAGTGGAGAATCTTCTACCACCACAGCTCAAGAAGGTATAATTTACTCTGTTCTTGCTCGACTTCAGAGTTTTTATGGTAGCATCGCACTCGGTTTTTAGAAATACACGTGAGACTTAGACTAGCAATTTTGACCTGAACACACAAGCACCTAAGATCCGATCTTCAATTTTTTGGGTATGGGTCGGGCAACATGTAAACCCCGTGACATAAAGCTGACAATTAGGGTTAGCTCAAGTTTATTTGTTTGGATGGAGAAGACCTAATCCTAATCAGCCTGCAAGTGGTGTGGGTTGCAGGTTTTACATATAAAATGTGCAGATGGGCTTAGGTTTGCCTGACCTGGTCTGGGCCAAAATTAACCAGCTCCATTTCACTCAACCCGAACTCGTATAATTTTGGATGCCTCCATGCTTACAAACATGCACCTCTTGTGGTTTGGGTTCAAGTTGGGTATTTTCTACCCAAATTGCCACCTCTAACGACATTATAAAGCCCTTCCATATATATGTTTACAAATTAATGTCTTTGAAATTCCGTCTCATTGTGCATGCTGTTCCTCAGGCAATACATCTGACAAGGAAACACATTTGACAGGAGTTTATGATTTAGTTGCTGTGCTGACACACAAGGGTAGGAGTGCTGACTCTGGGCATTACGTTGCCTGGGTCAAACAAGAAAATGGTTAGTTCTTTGTGACAAAAACTATCCTTTTCGATTGATTTGCATGCATGATTGAGCTGATGACGAGTTCTCAATTTCACTAATAGGGAAATGGATCGAGTTTGATGATGATAACCCCATCCCACAGCGGGAGGAGGATATTACAAAACTGTCCGGAGGAGGTAAGTTCATCAAACCCAATACACAATCCCGAGTAATTAATAGTATCCACTTCACCCCAGCATAACATTGAACTGCACACAATTCCAACACACAACAGCAAAAGCTGCAAAACACGTCTATTCGATGTGTATTCAACTATTCATCTCCTTACAATCAATCAACTTAACGATTCTCTGATAGATACATGACCTTGAAGTAGAGCTGGCAAATCTGGTTTTGGGTCTGTTTGAAAATGCCTAACCCAAGACCCCCCTTCACAAGAGGGTTCAGGCTTGCTTGACCCAGTGTGATTGATTATCGACCTATTTTATGTGACCCAAACCCGCAGAAATGCTGGTCAGATTTTGGGTACCTGTGGGTTTGAGGTCCAAATTGTCCGCTGTAGTTTTAAAGCCCTTGTTCAATGGCCTTCTCCTTTGTTATATTATTCGGTTTGTGATTTTCTTTTGTTTTGCGTTCAGGTGATTGGCATATGGCATACATTTGCATGTACAAGGCTCGCAGCGTCTCCATGTGATTATATTCTTTCGATCTTTTTATCGAAATTTTACTACACATGAACTCCATAGTAGATCAAGAATTGTGAAATGGAGCAGTAGATGGGTGCAGAACTGTGTTTTTTTGCTAAACATAGTTGCAAAATTACCTTAATGTTTTAGGGCATGCCTTAAATTATCGAGTTCTATGACATTCCTTGCAAGTTACTGTTGATGTACTTTGTTTCATATATCTGTAGATTCAAACAATGATTGGTGGTTGGCTGCGTCTCTTTCTTCCAATATCTATTGAATCGGCATAGCGTTTACATTGAAGTTTTTTTAAATGAGAATGAGAATCAACAATGAAAATATAAAAAGCGCAATGGTTGTGAGTTTAGAAGAATGCGAAACTATGACTCCAAATGAAAAATCATCAAAATATTTGCTTTTATATATTGTTCGAAAATTGAATTTACATTAATTGTGCCCTAAAGTCCCTAAGACTATTAAGGTCTATTTGTGAAATAATTTTACTTTGGTCCATGTTTACATCATCTAACTTGATTTTCTAGCTCCTCTGCCCACTTCCCTATTGTGTGAGAATTTAATATTTTTCCTAACTAGCTCTTGATTGAGCTCTTTATTTAAAGCAATTTATTGTGACCTTGTGAATAGGGTTACACATCATTTAGGGAGGTGATATATCCAAACCAATATTGGATAAATCAACACTATTTTACCTACAAGGACCAAAATGCCCCTTCTCTCAAAGTAATTGAAGTTAAAGAAAGTCAAAGACACAATAATTATATTAATGAGCATTTACTGAGATCTTAGGAGGACATGTCTAACCGGTGGCTAGTATAGAATGCAACCATGAAAAAAAATCATTTGCCCAAAATTTCTTCAAAAAAAATATTTTATTCAGAACTGGGTTAGCTACTTTAATTTTCTGAAAAAAGTATGATTATTCAAGAAAATTATTATCATGAAATGAAATTGTTTTATTTTTTATTTGTTGCTATTATCATTAT